>QEPC01000985.1:1027949-1050038 GCA_003113815.1 Sphenodon punctatus | reverse complement strand
ACAGACGGCAGCTGCAGCAGCAGTTTTAGTTTGGGGTCAGGCAACAAGTTTATGCCTGAGCCAGGATTTAAAGATCCTGCAGACAGCCCCCACTGCAGTGTCACTGCAATTTCAGCATGGCACTGCGAGGATTGACTGATTCTGCAAAAATCACTGCAAATTGCAGCAATGCAGTCAACTCGGGTCCCTGACCATAGTATATATTTTATATATGGAACTGTAGCAGGATGCTGCGACAGGTACCCAGAGGAGCCAGACATTAGCATCAAGGGTGTAGCTATCATGGAGCAAGGGGGTTCAGTTGACCCCAGGCACTGAACTCTATGAGGAGCTGTGAGCACTGCTAGGAAATTTCCTATGTGAGGGACGAATGGAGCAGGTCCAACACTTTCCACCACCCACTCTGAAAATTTCCTAGAAGCTTTCTGGTCACTTGCAAAGGGCTCCACCAAGAAGAAAGTTTTCAGAGTGCTGTCTCTGTCCTTGTCCACTCTTAAAAGCTTCCTTCTTGGTGGAGTTGTTGTGGCTCCAGAAGGACTCGCTGGGAGACAGGGCAGTGCCACCAGCTTTGAGGAAGGAGGCAAAGGTTTGCAAGGACCCTCTCTTGGAGGGCTGCCATTTAGGGAGATCCGACCCCCTTAGAAGGTCCCATAATTAGGACATGAGCCCAGGGCTGCCTACTGCTTGACATGCCAGCACATAACCCACAACTGATGCTGACTCTAATTGGCTTCAGAGTTGAGTCTTCATAAAGCTGAGCTTCAGGCTACATTGGGGAGCACCAGGGAAGCTACCAACAGGAAGGAAATGTCTGGAAATCAGAGGCTGAAAGTCCAGAACAGGGAACCTGCCTCTGGAAAGGGGGTTGCAAGAGACACGGAGGGTCAAGACTGATTTATTGATGGCAGCAAGGACACTGAAAGTCAAATGAAGAAAAGAGAGAAGTTGAATCTCCTGCATTAGGTTGTCAAGAGGGTAAGAGGACAGTCCTTATTCTACAAGAAATTACCGTGGCCAGGTACCTTATACAGGAACTTACTAAAAATGTCTTCTAAGAGGGATGGAGAACTGTGCTAACTGCAGTCCAGTGAATTGTGGACTTTCATGCAGCATCGTTTCCCTCCTTGTTATGTGCTAAATACAAACACATAAAAATGCACTGAAAATAAAGTACAGTAATTTGAAAACAATGTCAAATATCCTTTTTTAAATGCGTAAGGAATTGCCACTCTACCACATGCTTATTTCTGGCCCCTTCCCAGTATGCAAAATACTAAACTGTCACACAATATAGAGACAAAGTAGTGTAGAGATATCTTTTATTGGACCAACTTAGGTTGGTGGAAGTTTGCAAGCTTTCTGACCTCACAGGGTCCTTCGTCAGGCAAGTCAGAAATCCAAGCTGTACACTGAGCAAAGCGAGGCACGGGGGTTATATGCAGAGGCTGGGGAGCATTACATCATGGGAGGGTAAGGGCAGAGAGGGGTGGGGGAAGAAGTATGCATTTGTAAGGGAGGAGGTGTGGTATTATGGGGCAAGTATTGAGAGGTTGCCTGGAAAGGGGAGTGGAAGGGAGTAAAGAGTCTGTGATTGTGAGATGATAGTGTAGAGGATGTAGGGTGGGGCAAATCCAATTAAAAGGGGTGGGTGAGTCATTGAGAGGGTGCCTGGAATGGGGAGGGGAGGGGTTAAAGGTGCCTGTGATAATATAAATGATGGGCTGCAAATGGACAGGTTAAGCTTGTAAATTTCTGTAGTGGCTTGTGAAGCCAATGTCCTGGTTAAGTTCATTGTTTCTTGTATCCTGATAGTTATGTGATCTCATGGTACATCAGCACAAATAACTATTTACCTCTGGTGTTATCATACAGTAACTGAAACACTATGCAATAACTCTCCTTCCCCCAGCTTATACTTCAGCCTGCATAAAGCAAAGAGAATACAGAGTGGGGAGGATGTGAAGAAAGCAGCTAGAGGACACTCAGCCTAGAATAGTAAAGTTAGGAGGGAGATATGGAGAAGTCAAATGTATTTTATTTTTTAAAATAAAACAAAAGGCTTTCTGAAGCAGATTAGTGGGAGAAAGTCTGAAAACAGAAAGAGCAGAAGTCCACAAGTTCAGTCAGATAGTGCTTGAAAGTGCAGCTCGAAGGAGCCAGCAGAGGAGGAGGCTTCAAGGACAACTCTCGAGAAACCTAGCAGAGTAGGAGGCAGATACAGAGTTTTCTTGTGGAGGAAGGAACAAGAAAATGAAACCATGGAGAAGTGCAGCTGTACAAAGAATAATCCCTGAAAAACACAGCCATGAAGAAAGATTGGAATCATGCCGTTTGCCTCCCAAAGCATTCATCTGACACTACAAGGTCCATCCAAGACAACACTTCACAACCTTCCTATGGGGAGCTCCATTTTACAGAGAGGAACATGGAGTCACAGTGAAGTTAGATACTGGATACTGTGGGAAGAGGGTAGTTGTTACTCTCCCCTCCCCCCTCCTCAAATGCATATTTTCCTATTACATCTGCTTGTGCAAACATGCTTTCCAAAACATATTTAACATGGTTCAGAGGACTGGAAGTCTTGTTTGTGGACATCGACAACTTGTATCTGCTGCTTGCATGTAGCCACTATAATGTACAGAATAGTGCACCAGCCTGATTCTGGTTTGTGGTAATCCAGGAACATGTAGAAACGTGATATCATCCAGGTAATAGCTGGTGGGAAGAGACTCTCAAGTAGCTGCTGGAACATGCAACAACATAATCACCTGTAGAAACAGCTATGGGATCAGGATGATGTTAGCGATTTCAACACACAATTGTCCTTTTCAAACAGGCTACGGTGGGTGGGGGATGGGTGTGCGCCAGTGGCGGGTGAAGGTGGGTGTGCACTCATTCTCACGAGTGCACACCCATCTCTACTCACCTCCACCCATCTCCACACTGGCATTGGCGCCAGTTGCTCTGTGTGTGGGTGATGGGTGGAGGTGGGTGGAGATGGGTGGAGTGCAGGAGTGCGGATGCACCTCCACCCACTGCCAGCAGTGTTCCCACAGGCACCCCCCACTGCCAGCAACCCGGAATGTTCCTGTGAATGCCACCACCACCACCCACATATGTGTGCGGGGGGGGGTCGCCCATTTGAAAAGGGCCAATGGACTTTCACAAATTTGTCTGGAAAAACCATAGAACTAGGATATCTGATTCCCAGCCTCTTGTTTTAAATTGTACTGTTTCTACTGTTTTAAATTATAAATTATAATGTTTCTACTTCTCAACTGGTAATCACAAGAGCGCGAAATATGGGGAGAAGTAAATACTTGTGTAGAAATTCCCTTTTCCACACCATGTTTACCACTTCTACCTCCAGGTATTTCCGATGCTCATCAACATCATCAAAAGGAAAGCTTTCCAAATGTTTTTGGACTTGTAAAAATGTCACTGAAGTACACAAAGGCTCCATATGTGTAAATGACACATTATAAAGAGGGATGGAAGGGGCTGTATCCTTTGCACCTAGTCCTGTTTTTATTGGTATCATTCCTTATATCTGAAGAGAAGAATTCAGAGTTTTCATAAGAGCTGAGCTTGCTGGTTTGACTGCATTCTGCATCTCAAAATGATTATAATGACTCCATTCTAACAGCTTGATGGGAACCTTTTGGCAGCTGAGTAATTCCCCTGCTGCTATTATTTGATGTGCTTTCATGATTATTTGTGTGAGGACAAAGCACTATAAAAGGGTTAGACATAAGCGGGTGTCTACATCAACCTATACAGGAAGAAAAAAAAATCAAAGTGATGTTAGCAAAAGCAGAGGAATATGTAAAGGTTTATGCAGCCTCTCAATCCAATCTGGTAATTTTCTGTCTTTATTAGGCATCATCAAACAGCAGTTTGAGGGTGAGGTTCATGTCATTATGCTGCTAATATACAGGAGGCAATGTGCTTGTTTGGTACTCATGCTCAAACATGACTATTTTAAAAAGTACTTGATATGCAGAAGGACTTTTTATAGCCATTTTGAAGGGATGGTGGTCGTGATAATAGGTGTCTGTAAAAAGAACAAGGGCTATTTACATTCATTAGACTGCTAAGGTAAAATTTATTAAATAAAACTTCTCACTTTTCTCACATTTTGGTTTGAGAATATTCTGATCTGAACACCCTGCAGTGATTTTATGCCTTCTCACAAGTGTGCAAACGTGTCTTGGTGATCCAGAAACACACGTTTTGTGTCTGAAGAATCAAACAAGCTTCCACCTGCTTGGGGGGGCTCTCTGAAGAAGCCTCACCTAGACAACTACAGGTCCAGTACCACCCCATCTCAGTCAGGTCGGGGCAGGGGATCCCCTCTAGTGCTGCCTTCCCAATGACTAATCCAATGGGTATCGAATAGCCTGTCAGACTGGCCACTGGAGAGAGAAACTGCTAGAGGAATGGTGGAGAACCTCAGGCTGGGGGGAGGGGGCATTAGATCAATGACACAGATCCATGATCTGGGCCCTCCTTTTCTTAAGTGCACCCCTTGAAGCACCCCACCCACACCCCCAGCTTGTCTGTGGCCATCAGAGCTTGTGCTAATTTTCAAAGCAGCCCACAGGATGGAAAAGGTCCCCCCACCCCTGTGCTAGAGTATGGGAGCTGGAGGCTAGCAGGAGGGGATTGGGTGGACTGGAAAAGCACAGAGAGGGTGTCTTTTCAGTCACTTTTGATTCACGTTCATGGCATGTTTGGGTTCCCTAGAAACCCTTGCATGTGCCCAGCTATGTTGTCCATGGCTTCTTCCACCCCCCACCTCTACCCCAGCTGGTGAAATACCAGATGGAGGGTTTGCAGGATCTGAACTTCCCAGAGAGCAGTTCAGATCCTGCAAATCTGCCAGATCTTGTTATCTACCCAGATAACAATTTCAGCTCTGTCCCTAAGCTCCTTGATCCTCAGATACCACCTCTCATCTGCTTCACTTCCATGACTTTGTGGTCAACTCAGATCCATCACTTTGAGTTTCAGTCTAGCTCACTGGGTGGCCATGCTACATTAACCGTGGAAGAAATCAACTCCATGTACAACCCTACAATGTAATCCCAGTAGAGCAGCATGGAAAAGCATTTACACTGTTCAGTGTTTACGCTGCCACCTATGGACTCAGACCAACAGGGGGAGCTCATTGGCTAGCAGCATAAATAGGTGAAGTCCAATGGTGAAATTGACATGGCAAAGTTCTCTGCTGATGAAAATGACAAGACAAAACTCTCTGCTGGTAAAACTGACCAGGCAAAACACTCTGCTGCAAGACAAAGCTCCCTCTTGCAAGACAAAGCTCCCAGCCAGTGAAATTGACACGGCAAAGCTCCTTGTTAGAAGGCAAAGTCCCCTGCTGGTGAAATTGACAAGGCACTGGTAAGAAAGAAAATTAAGCTGCAAAGCCTTGCTGACAAAATTGATTCAATAAAGCCTCTCCGAGGTGCAGTGAACTGATATTCACTAGGTGTTATCCCAAACCCCATGTGCGTGTGCAGAAGCCCTTGTGCGGGAAGCGTGCGCAACCATGTATGCCCTCATGCAAACAGCAAACAAGTCACATGCATGTGCCATCACACACACATATCCCCTGTGTGCAGGGGTTTGGGATTGTCCCCACTATCCTATCATATTTTCAGCTGCTCCATGGGTCACAATGAATTTTCTGGATTTGTTCTGGGCAGCAAATCCCTGAGTTCCCTCTGTGGCTAGCTCTGGAGTTTTCTTGAACAAATGTAATGCTTATTCCCAAAATAGCTGGAACAGTGGCAAGTGTTACATATAGGGACACCCACTGATGATTACTCCACCCCTCAATAAAACAAAGATGTGACTCAAAGGGTGTTAATATACTTAACTTGTCCCAGTATGGCCTGCTATGGCCCACGTGGGCCAAAGCCTTACTGTTGTGTCTATTACCAGGCCACCAGATGTGGTAGATCGTGTAGGCGGCTGCCCAGGAATTGTGGGCCTGGAAGGAACTGGTCCCACGGGCCACACAGACAGGCCACATCAGGCCATGATGGGTGAACAAGTGTGTTCATGTTGCCATCTTGGCCCATGCACAAGGGTCGCCATGGTTGAGCACCATGGCAGCCTGTTATTGGCAGCCATGGCTGTCTGTCATGGCAGGGGAAGGGTGTCAGCTGCAGCGTGGGGTGAGGCCAGCCAGATTCAGGTTTCTTCTGGCCTTCCCGGCCTAGCTGATCAGGAGGAATGTTTGTTCTGTTCCCCGCCTGACCTGGCTGGGGATGGCCCCGTCTCCCTGGGACATGTAGCCAGTGCACTGGCTGCATGTTTATTAATACCCAATGAGGAATCAGCACTCTCTTCTGCCCATCTGACTACCCAGTCTAGTTCCCATGACTTCCAGATTTGGGTGGAAAGGAGATATCTGACCCTTTCAAGTCCCAGTGAGTCCCCCACTGAATAGTAACTGAACATTTGCCACCGGTGTGTGAAGGAATGGACGCAAGCATCATGGTATTTTTCCAGATGTCCCTTTTTGAGGTTGCCAACATTGGTTTTTAACATCAGACATTTTGGGCTCAGCCTTTCACATTCCCTGCTAATCTATTGTATCTAGCTAAGCAACACAGTTGCTAACACAAGCAGTGTCTGCATATCTCACAATCATTAATGGACTTTACAACACTCCTATTCTATTCTACAGGTGTGGAGCTGTGACACTGAGTCGATTAAGTTCCATTTCCTAGGTCATCAGGAAGAGTGTGGCCATTAAAACCTAAAGATGGTGTCCTTGTCTCATGGGTGAGACAATAATTAAACCCCGGTATCCCTGAGTTACCCACTAGGCTTTCTTACCTTAGTACGTGTTCCCGTGAGAACATGAAATATTTGGGCTTTCGGGGAGTACCAAACGGCTTAATCATTCTGGGTGCTATGTTCCATGCATTCTACATTGCAGGAGTGTTTGCCACTATATGGGAATTCTCAGAATGTTAAATGATAGAGTCCTCAGAAATTAAATGCACTTCAGTCCTCCCCAGTTGCTCCCCACATGCCTACAGATAATGGAGAAGATTTATTGAAAATGCTAAAGGTGTAGATTAGCCTTAGCTCATTGACTAACATAGCCTGTGAACACATGGAAATGTTTAAAATGTATGGATAAGCTCTTCAGTATTACTTCATAAACTCCCCATGAGCAACACTATAGCCTGTTTCGCTTTGTGTTACAGTTTAAGTGGTCTTTAATGTAATAAAAGTGGGAACAGATAGAATGGAGAAGTGGACACATTTGATTAAACATGAGCTAAGTGAAAAGGATTCAAGGGGATTCTGAACTCCCTCCACAATGCAGCTGCCTTTAACTGGTTTAAATTAAAGGTGGATGAGTCTGAACTTTGCTATTTCCCCCTGAAATTTCAAGCTATTTTTTAAAAATAGAAATTATTTGCTAGAAGAGCTAAAGCTAGCAAAAGAGATCACTGCTGAATCTGATATGCAGCACAAGCCCACTTCCCCCCACACAACCGTGGTTGTTACTGCATGTTAACTAGTTAAACCTTCTAAGACCATTTTTAGACGAGGCACTGGAAAGCACCTCCCAAGCCGCACATTAAGAGAGAAGCCGTGCCATGCTGCCGGAAGTGACATTCTCCCCGTTGCCAGCAACGGCAGTGGCTGGAGATGCGACACTTTGCAGAGGCGCGTTCTAGAGGCCTGAAAATTGAGGTCTCTAGAACATGCCTCTGCAAAGCGCTGCATCTCCGGCCGCCGCCGTTACTAGCAACGGGGAGAATGTCACTTCTGGCAGTGCGGCTTCTCTCTTTAATGTGCGACTCAGGAGGCACTTGTTCATTGCCTCATCTAAAATCAGTGTTAGTGCTTATACACTATGTGCAATACATTGTATTCCTAAAAATGTATGGTTCCCCCCCCCCCTTCCCTTTCCATTTCTTTTCCCATAAATTTCTGGCCTTTGCCCCTTTCCATTTCCCCCCATAGTCTTTCCTAAACACATTTAACCTTGATAGTACCCAATATCAGTTATGAATATTGGACCCAAGATGTTCTATCACAGAGGATACCAACCTTTTCTGGGCTCAGGCACACTTGTGCTTCCACAATGTTCTCAAGGCACACCCTTGCTTATCTATTAATGGCCCTTTTCAAACGAAATGCCCCCACCCCCCTTGCCCATGTGTGTGACTGGGTGGGTGTGAGGGGGCACCCATGTGCCCGCTGGTGAAGGTGGGTGGGGGGTACATGCATGCTCCCATGCTCCAACCATCTCCACCAATCCCCTGCATGCGAAGGTATTAGAAAAAACTGAGATGCCTTGATGGGTGGAGATCGGTGAAGGTGGGTGTGCATCCATGTAACAGGCCACCAATGTGCTGCTCATGGGCTGCGGTGCACACCCATCCCCCCCACACCATGGCTCCCCCTGGCCCATGTGAAAACGGCCAAAATATACCACATAGCCTACACTTAAAATGAATATTATGCTGAAAAACTTTCTTGCATGTAACCAAAGTGCAGAGGGTATTGATTGGGCTACTAAATTATCCATTACACTGATATTAAGTATCTATTATTTCATAACAGTTGCAGACCCTCTTTGGATGGCCATGGTTTACGTAGCAAGTATAGTTACCTAAATTTTGAAGGCACACCAGATAGCCTGCTTTGGCACAACAGTGTGCTCTCCCATACTGGATAGGAACCACTGCTCCAGTGGACTCTTGGAAACTTGTGAAAAGTATTCACCGAACCCCTCATTTAGATCAAAAATATATTGGAGTGACACAAGTGCTACACATTTGATGACAAAAGCTGAAGTGTGTGGGCTAAACAGATTTGGCTCTTGTGCTTCTTCCTGGAGCTTTGTGCCTGTGAGCCCCTAATATCTATAGCCATAGGTCTTAGACTTGCTAAAGCCCTAAATGTCGGGCAATAATGAAATACCCAAGAGTGGTACAAGAACCTTTTTATAGCAAGAATCTTTAAATGGTGTGAGGCTTGTTAGCATATGTTATGGAAACCTCTCTCTTCTTTAAATGTTTCTATAACCTTAATTCCTCTATGACTGTATAGGGTTGACAGTCACCAATCCGGATAAGCACAATTTTTTTTCATCACTGGAGTATGGTAACAGCTGTGCTTTAGTCTTCCTCAGAGAATAACGCTAGAAGTCTCTTTATAACAGTTGCAACATTTCTTCTTTTATTACAAAGTAACAGATGACTCAACATTAGTAACTAACTAGAAACCTTAAGTAATGTCTTTAGTGAATCCTATTCTATAAGATAAATTGTTACTACCAACAAAGTTATAGCCAATCTTTTAAGAGCCTCAGTCTTCTGTTAACCTCAACTGCCTCTCACCTCCAGCATTCTCCAAAACCCTTTGAATCTGATTGGTTGTTCAGACACTCTCCCAAACATTCTATGTGTCTCTAGCTGACAGCTGAACCGTTCTGTTACAGCATAAATAATAGAACTTTATATCATCTCTTTATGGTTGTGCATTTCTGACGCATTAAATGCGGCACCATAAAATCGGGAAAACCAAGAACCGAGGACACATTCCTCCACTGAATGAAGTCAATCACAAAACTCCCACTGACTTTAATGGTGGAGGAGTACTCTGTAAACAAAATCACGTTTAAAATGTCAGACACAGGAACAGTAAGATTTATTGCTGTCACTAATAATCGGATGAATGGATGCCCTTATTCATGTGGTTTTGAGACACCCAAAAAATGTACCTACCACTTGCATACAACTATACTTCATGATTTTCAAAAGGTATGATTACACTCCAAAGTCAAAATTGTAGGTGAAAAAAAGCCACTTTTTGGTTCATTTTTCTGTTTCTATAATTCTTTTGAGATGAATGGAAATAGGTTTCCATTCTAAATGAATCTCCAGTAGAGCGGTCACTCAGACTCTTAAGTACTGGTCTCTTTCTGAAGCATGCTCAGGATGGGGGCTGTTGGAAAGATTTATTGTAATAGAGTTGCTTTTCCACTATATGGTCACCTCTGTCTCACATATTTTTCTTCAGTTCCTTTCTCCACCTCAGAAGTTCCCTCATCTTCAGGGAGAGGACACAATGCCTTCTTATTTCCAATATAGTTTGGTTTTATGGGGAATATCTGAAACCAAGCTCTTCTCTACCATACACCAGGACTCAGTGCTACTAGGACATGTTGATCTAATAACTGTGGGATTTTCCCCACAGCATACTCCCAGAATCAAAGCTAAATCTCTGGAGCATACAAAATCCCTCATGTACTGTTAATGAGACCTACTACTTTGAGAGTTTGGGTTATGGAAGTGTGATAGTTCCACAAAGCTTAAAAAGTCCCCTCCGCGATAGCGGCGGCAGGGGTTTGGCGGCACCCCTTTCCCCTCCTGGCCAAGGGAGATGAGGAAGGAGCGGTCGCTGTATGGTGGGGCGGGAATAGGCCTTGGTTGCCCCGGCAACCATGTAAGGAATGCACCCGGGACTCTTGCAAGAGTCGGAAGTCCCAGGCGCCATCTTAGAACTCCCCGCTCAACTGCCTCATTCGGCCAGGTGGGAGCGGTGAGAAAGATGTTCTTCGAGGCAACGCCAGTGACCAGGCCGCTCACCTTGAAGCACAAGGATCAAAGGGCGGAGCGGGGCGGGATTGCAACCCCCCCCAGGCTGGTAGATGAGTCGCTTCCCCGAAGTGGGAGGCACGTGGCTGCCACGAGAGGCAGCGAGAGGGGCAGAGCGGGGCTGGATTGCCTCCCCCCCTCCGGCACACAGGTTTTCCCCCCACAGAGTGGGGAACGGGTTGGGGTTGGTTGGGGATTCCCCCGGCACCCTGGGGTTCTCCCTCCTTCCCCCCACCCCCCACGGCGCATTGAAGTTTCCTCCCCAATCAGTGGGGAATGGGGTCGGGGCCAGGCAGGTGGTATTGCCACCCCCCCAGGCCAGTAGACGAGTCTCTTCCCCGAAGCGGGAGGCATGGGGCTGCCACGAGAGGCAGCGAGAGGGGCAGAGCGGGGCCGGATTGCCTTCCCCCCTCTGGCACACAGGTTTTTTCCCCCACAGAGTGGGAAAAGGGTCGGGGTTTTGGCTGGGGATTCCCCCGGTGCCCTGGGGTTCTCCCTCCTCCCCCCTCCCCCTCCCATGGTGCATTGAAGTTTCCTCCCCAATCAGTGGGGAATGGGGTCAGGGATTGCCACCACCACCCCGGTTGGCCCAAGGGGCCACATGGGGGCCAAGAAAGCCCCCTGCCCATAAGCCAGGGCTTGCACCGAGGAGGAAGCTGGCCTTTTCAGGCACTGGAGGCTAAGCAGACCTATGCTAGATTTAACCCTTTGGGGTAAAAGGAGTCAGGTGGGCTAGCTCCTCCCACCATAGTGGACTGTAAAATCTCTGGGGTTTGTGGAGCGATAATCCCCCCCCGGGGAAGCAAAGGGAGTAGGTCCTCTCCCCCCCCCAGGATCAGGCAGGAAGGAAAAAAGGGGGGACCTTCCTGGAGACTGCCTGAAGGGCAGGTGAAGCCCCCCCTCTCACCCCTGGGTACAAGGGGCACTTAGCCCCACTCCTCTGTGAAAGAAAGGATTATAAGGGGCTTTCTCAACCCATCCTCACCCTCCCCTTAGGACAGGGGACCACTCCAGGACAGTCCTGAGGGACTTGCTTAGTGCCCCAGTGGGTGACTCAGCAGAGACATTGGAAGCAGCAAGGTGCCAAAATGCCCCCCCCCCCGCTGCAAGGGCCAGAGGAAGGCTCAAGCAAAGAAGGTAAGTAAGGCCCTCCAAAAAGGCTAACCCAAAAAAACAGCAGCAAGGTGAGGCCTCACAGCAGGTAGTCCTCCTGGCCATGCAGGCCCAGTTAGAGGGATATCAGGCCTGCATAGAAGAACTGGAAGGGGGTCACCGTGAGCCCCCTGGGCAACATGGCAGCAAAGAAAGGGAAACTGGGCAACTGGTCCCGAGGGAAGAAGGGGCAGGTGGCCTGTCCCCAGGCTACAAGGAGGGCCCACGCCGCACGGGAAGCAGGCGGCGTTGGGCCCTGCCTTCTCGTTTCAGGGACGATGAACCGGGACCGAGCAGGCGAAGGGAAGAAGGCCCCCCCCGACTATCAAGCTCAATTTGAGGCACTCTGGGAAGGAATGCGGGTGTTGTTGGAAAGCATGGAGGCAGCACAGCGCAGACAGCGGGGACCAATGAGCTACATTGGTGGCCCAAGCCCCCGTTGTGGACCCGAACCCGTCGAAGGTGATCGGGGGGGGAACGGCTGGTGGGAAGAAGAAGAAGGGGATCATTGGGGGGCGGGGTCCTTTAGGGGCCAAGGGGAGGACTCCCCAGCTAGGCCATGTGCACATCAGGAACACAGAAGGAGTCAGTACTCAACTTGTCCTGAATGGAGTGGGAAAACTGGGGGGAGGGCAGCACAATGCCATGCTGCAGTTTGCGGGCACTGCCCAAATCTGGGCTACAAATCAGCGGCCCGAGTGTGGGGGGCGGGGAAGTTCTGTGCACATCAGACTGCATGGTGCTGTGGCCATCGGGAAGAGCCCCCACCCCTGTCAGGGGGGCATGCGGACGTGTCCGCTCCACTAAGGGAGCATTTGCTCCAGGCCACCAAGGAAAAAATATGGAGTGGCAAATACATTGACATATTCACACTCCTCTTCAGCGACCCTATACCAGATCCTAATGATAAGGAAGAGAGGAAAGAAAAGGAGAAGTTCAAAAGGCCAAAGGCCGAATGCACCCGGTCCAACTGGACAGCTGCTTATACTATTTATATGGGGGTGACACTGGTTAGGTTCCCAGAGCGAGGGCTGGAGATGATCAAATACTCGGACATTGTTCGCTGAGCGTTCGATACAGGAGGACCGGGCACTTGGCTGCGCTACGATGAATCTTTCCAGCGAAGGGCGGCCAACAACCTGAGACTGCGTTGGGATCTCCATGCTCATGATATCTGGCTGGAGTGCATCAGCTGCTCCAGGTATGCCCCCCAATCAGATAGTGGCCACGTCCTCTTGTGGATGGGGGGTACACAGCAAGGTGAAGGCGGACAGAGAAACAGACTGCGGCAGTCTCCAGGGGGGCCTACGTGTTGGGATTTCAATGATGGGGGCAGGTGTTTTCAGACCCAGTGTAAATTTAAACACGTATGCACCCAATGTGCAGGTGACCATGCCGCCTCAACATGTAATAGATTCAGACAGTATGGAGCCAGGAGCAGGGGGCGAGAGGGTTAAAGGCAAGCCCCTGCCAGCCAAGGAAGTGCCAGTCAACCAGTGGGGAAGGGCGCCAACTCCGGTGCAGCATGAGGCACTATGACTGGCAACCCGGGACTACCCCGACCGCAAAACCGCTGATTACGTTGTAGAGGGTTTTAGGATTGGCTTCAGGATCCCCACCCAGGGCCCCCGTTTTCATCTGGGGGCAAATAATTTGAAATCAGTGACCGGTAATGAACAATTAGTCCAACAAAAGATTGATAAAGAAGTAAAGGAAGGTAGGATCCAGGGCCCCTTCGAAGATTTGCCTATTCCCACACTCTGGATATCCCCCCTGGGCATAGTGCCAAAAAAGGCCCCGGGGGAATATCGCATGATTCACCACTTGTCCCACCCTAAAGGGGAGTTGGTGAATGATGCGATCCCTCCGGAACTTTGCTTGGTAAGGTATGCATCATTTGACTCCGCAGTCGAAATGGTCCGTTCCTGCGGCAAGGGTGCCCTTCTCACGAAATGCGACATCAAGTCAGCATTCCGTCTCCTGCCAGTGCATCCTGAGGACTTTGAGCTTCTCAGCATGCAGTTCCAAGGAAAATTTTACTTTGACAAGGCAATACCCATGGGATGATCCATCTCATGCGTGGCCTTCGAAAAGTTCAGCACCATTTTGGAATGGTTTGCATGCCAGCGTGCAGGGCGGAGCTTGATGATGCACTATTTAGATGATTTCTTCTTCGCAGGAAGGGCGGGGACAGTGGAATGTGCAACTGGGATGCACGCGTTCCAGAGTGGCTGCGGAACTGGGGGTACCATTGGCGCCCGAAAAAACTGAAGGCCCAATGACCAAGTTGACATATCTGGGCATAGAGCTCGACACCGTAAGCTCTCTATCTAGACTGCCAGCAGACAAGCTCCAAACCCTCAGGGAATTGATAGCGACAACCAGGGCAGCTGCCAAGATAACAATCAGGCAGCTGCAGTCCCTCATGGGTAGCCTTAATTTTGCCTGCCGAGTCATCGCACCAGGGAGAGCCTTCATGTCCCAATTATATGCCCATATGGGGAGCGACCATCCCCCACATCATCATGTCTGGGTGACAAGGGTGATGCGGGACGATTTGGCAACCTGGGGGGCCTTCCTCCAAGGCTATAATGGGGTGAGATTTTGGCAGCAATGACTTCTTTTGGAGTCGGAGCTCCAAATACAATCTGACGCGGCAGGCGGCCACGGGTTCGGGGTGTACTTCAGATGAAAGTGGTGTGCAGCCCCATGGCCCGAGGAGAGGGAAACACAGGGATTAACCCGTGACCTAACATTCCTGGAGTTCTTCCCCATAGTGGTGGCAGTAGAGATATGGGAAGCAGAATTTTCCAACAGGCGGGTTCTCTTCTGGTGTGACAACATGGCGGTCGTTCACGTCATCAATAAGCTGTCATTGAAGTTGGAAAGGGTTATGCGTCTGGTCCGGCATTTTGTACTTAAATGCTTGCGGGCAAACATTTTGTTTGTGGCCAAGCATGTGCCCGGAATTGATAATGGCATAGCCGATGCCCTTTCTCGATTTCAGACAGACCGTTTTTGCCAACTCGTACCAGATGCCATGGAGAACCCAGAGCCGTTGCCCAGGGACATGTGGATCCTTGGATTCTAGACCTAAATCAGGCAGTGCAGGGATCCCTCACGCCCAGAACCAGGCGGGCGTACGAAATGACTTTTGGAGAGTTCCAGGAATACAGGTCAGGGAAAGGTTGGGAACTAGGATTCCCCATCCCTGAGGGCCAGATGCTTCAATTTGCCCTCCAACTGAGGCAACGAGGTTTGGCGCCGGGTACGATTGGGGGAAAAATATCTGCCATCTCCTTTATGAGTCACCTGATGGGCCACCCATCTCCTGATAACGGCTTTTTTATGAGCTGTCTTAGGGAGAGTTGGGCCCGTAGCGCCCCGCAGACTCCGGATGCGAGGGCCCCCATCACCCCTCAGCTCCTCACGATGATCAGCTAAGCATTGCATACCATGTGTCACTCGGACAGTGAGGTAGTTCTTTTCACTGCTGCATTTTGCATAGCACTATTTGGGGCCTTCAGGATCGGTGAGATCGTCCCCCAATCCAGGAAAGATAGGTCGGGTGCGGCCCTGCAGATCCATGACATGGGTTGGCAGGGAGACACCCTCTTGTTACATCTAAGGAGATCAAAGACGGACCAAAGGGCAAAGGGTAGGGTCGTGAGGCTGTGCCCTTCAGGCGATACCCTTACATGCCCTGTTGAAGCGATGAAGCAGTATCTAACATCCCGCCCGAAGGCGGAGGGCCCGTTGTTTCTCCACAAGGACGGGACTCCACTGACGCGATATCAGTTTGGGGCAGTCCTTAACATGTGCGTGAAGGAAGCAGACCTAGACCCAGGTTGTTACACGGCGCATTCCTTTCGCATAGGGGCGGCATCGGTGGCCGCGAGCATGGGTCTGCCCGCGGAACATATACAACATATAGGGAGATGGCAGTCTGCTGCTTACCATTTTTACATAAGGGACACCGAGCCGAAAATGTCGGGGCATATGGGCACCCATCGGCAACCGGTTAACTATGATTACTTTTCCAGACGCGGAACCCCCATGGGGACAGAAGGTGGTGTGGATCGTCGGCCACAGCATCATCCATTGGGCTGGGAAGATGGCCGCATGCAGTGGATGGGGCACTCAGCTGGGCTTAGGCGATAGGGCAAATATAATTTGGCTGGGTCGACGCGGAATGCTGTGGGAGCAATTGCTCCCAGTGCTGTCTGCGGCAACAGAGAAATTCCCGGCACTGGCAATAATGGTAATCCATTTGGGAGAAAATAACCTGCCCAAGGCTACGGGGCTTTGGCTTACAAAGAGGGTGAAGGCAGATTTGCAAAAGGTGGAGGATCGGTTCCAGGGGTGCACCCTGATTTGGTCAGAAATGTTGCAAAGGAGAGTCTGGGCTAATGCCCACCACCTGGGTAGAGTGGACCGGGCGAGAAAAAGGGCAAATTCAGAAATTGGTAACTGGCTGCAGCGAACAGGGGGGTTCGCAATTTCTCATACGGAGATTAGGCATGATAGGGACGAGTTGTATCAGAGCGATGGGGTCCATCTATCAGATGCTGGATGTAGCATATATCTTGGGGTCCTGAAACGCAGCCTATATAAAATTCTCTCAAGTTGAATTTTGGCGGTGAACCAGCCAAGCAGAGCTGGCAGTTCTGGTGGCGGTAGGCTGAGTTCAGGCCAACGGTTAAAAGTTGAAATGGTTAGGATAGCATAAGGTAGCAACATCTCCTTAAGAGATGGGTATTGGCCAGACATAGCCGCTCAGTGCGGCCCACTGCATGGCCAGCCCAAGGGTGAGAGACGAGCGGCCGAACCTGCTGGGCGGACCATGCACCAAACAGGAGGTTACGGTGTCCTCATCCTTGTTGTTTAAACCCCCCGCCTCGGTGGGCGAGGGGATAGGTGCGAACAACCCGCCCTGGCCCGGTTAAACCGGTAGTAGGGGTAGGGTGTAAGTTGGAAAAGTTGGTTAAGATAGGGCACAGGAGGATTCCCCTCGGGCTTAACCCGAAGACGGTAGAGGATGGCACCAGGCAAACAGGACAACGCCTGGCACAATAGGGGAACCTCCTGTTGGGAAGGTTAACAGTTAGGGATAAGAGATTGATAGGACCCCAGTTCAAAGGGGGAAGTGGGAGGGTTACCTCTTCCCCCTTTTGGCTAAATAATAAAGAGTACAGCCGTTCAAAGCCATATATTGTGTCCTCGTCTTCTTTGGAGTGTGTGTCGACAACAACTGAAATGAAGGGGCAAAGCAGAAGTTCTTGTATTCTTCTATACCAAACAACCCATGAAGGTCATGAGATACTAGAATGTGAGAGAAAAGGTGGAGGACCTCTCACTCATCGGAGAGGGCTGCTTAGATGACTGGGCAAAGGTTCAGAAGGGTTCGTATTTTCATTTGACTATAAATCAAATAGGAGAGGTTTACATTTCTAACACTATAATCTTTACTCAGGAAGACCACTTTCAGAGTCAAAGTGGCCCCATGCCCACAGAGCCGTAATTCTCAGTGGAAAGACTGTTGTTGAAGATGCTAATTAGCACAAATCCATGATTGTGATATTGTGGAAAGTTGAATACTTTCAATTAGGAGATGGCCTATGAACTTACTATGTATACAGTGTGATCCTCCATTGGGTTAGGACTCAGACTAGTAGTTATCATGGGCATAAACCCCATTGCAATGAATGGTATTTGTGCCTGAGCTAAGTGCTTATTCATGCACATCTCCACAAACATTAATCCAGTCTTGATATTTGCTGAACAATCCACAATACTAATATATTTTGTTACCTTTTTAAAAAAAAATCTGACATTTATTTCCTTATTTTTGAAAGGATTTGTTATAGAAATAATTTTCCTGGTATCTAGTGCCATTCTTTAGATGCAATCATTACTGATGTAATATTGCCAGGCAAAATGGTTAGGCATCAACAACTCCCTCTGAAATAAACTGTCATCAGCACATTTCTTTATGAAATAATATTCATTAAAAACTAGATAGTCTCCTAGCTGAAATGACAACTCACCACCTTGTCATTTTTGTATAGTGTAATACATGTTACAATATGGTGCTAACAAGGCACAAGGAAGCAAACCAGTTGTCTCCTCTTGTGTCAAAATGGAAAGTAGCTACATCATATACAAAGAAAATATGTCAATTAAATGTATGCTGTCTGTAGTCAGGACTGTACCGCCATCCTGTATGGCAATCTGTAGTCTTATTATCCTACATTAGGTACCAACCAGAGTGTCTTCATTTCCATGTCTTTTTTCATATTGCTTGCAAACAGAAAATGGCTAGCCTTAAACAACCAGTTAAATACAGAGGCTATACATTCCCATTTATGGTCGTTTTCACATAGATGTCCCCTCTACGTGTGTGGGTGGGGGGGCGCCCATGTGAATACCGCAGCAGGTGTGTGGGGGATCAGTGGGCACCCATGGGAACACCGTGAGCAGTGGGTGGGGGTGTGTGCGTGCTCCTGTGCTCCACGCACCTCCACCCATCACCAACGCACGGAACAACAGGCACCAGTGCCTGATGTTCCGTGCATGGAGATGAGTGGGGGTCTGTGGGAATTCACCTCCATGCACCGCCCACCCACTGCACTGCCCATCCATCCCCCCATGTGACCATGCCTGTTAGAAAAGGACATATGGCATTTGACAGTTGCTCAATAACGAAGAAGGCAGAAGACGTAGATGTGGCCAAACAGAACAAAACTTGGATTTAGTGGTATGGGTAAGATCCTCAAATACCATGACTTCAGCTGAGCTCTCTCTGCTTGCACTGGCTAAGCATCCACTCCTTGGAATTATGTGAATTTAGAAAGTGTTTTATTCAGCAAGACTCAGAAATTGGGAAAAATACAATGGAAACTATAGCAATAAATTATGCTGTAGAATGGTAGGCGGATGAGGACAGACAGGGTTGGACTTAAGAAGTTTGCACCCCTAGGCCCTTCTCAGGCTGCTGCTCCAAAGCCAAGCCCTGCCCCCAATCTGCGTGTTCATGTGTGGGGGAGCTCCGTGTGAACGACGTGGTGAGCATGCCCATGGTGAGTGGGGGTGCGTGTGCGCACCCACCTAACATGCATCCCCAATCACCCTGCACTCATCCCCATGCATGGAGCAATCAGGGGAAATGGCGGTTGCTCCGTGGGTGCAGATGAGTGGGGGTCAGTGTGGAGGCATGTGCGGCCATATGCAAACCCCACGCACGGGCATGCACACGGACCCCCCACCCAGCGGAACCATGTTAAAAGGGCTTGCAAGGAACCACTAGAAGAAGAACAGAAGGTTGCTGCCTTGTTAACAAGGTTCTTCAAGATGGCTTCAAACATTCTCACAACACCCATCCTTCCAGCGCCGCATGGAATTTTTTTCTTATATTCCTAGAAAGGGTTGAAAGGAACTGGCATTCTGAGGGGGAGAGTGCTTTTTATACTAGAGTTGCTTGAGACTATCACATGGTCTATTATTTGAATAGAATGAGCATGCCATGCACAACCAAGTTGTGAGAATGTTAGGAACCATCCCGAAGAACTTTCATTACAAGGCAACAACTTTCTGATCATTCACACATGGAGTTGTTTGTAAACAAACAGCTTTATCTCCCAGTCCAGGTGTCAAGCTTTGGTTTATTTTAGAGACAATGGTGTGTCTGAGAGAGTTGGGACAGAAGAAGCTAAGAGCTATGCAAATAAAAACAGCAAATGGACATCAGGTATCCTGAAAGGGATCAACTGGCCCTGATTATGGGGCCTCCTTGATTTTCTGAGTTGTGTATTTTCAGATGTGGTGTAGCAAGTCAGAATTATTCATTCACTAACTAGGGACAGCTTCTGAATCCTAGTCCCCTCTGCAATTGTTGCTTTAATGTGCCAGCACTCATTAGAGAGGTCCTGTAAAAGTAGGAGTTGGTGTATGCAGAGGTTTGCATTTAGCTGATTGTCGGTGCATCCTGGAATGAGACAAGGACACCATCTTTACGTTTTAATGACCACACTCTTTATTCATATTTCATAATCTGGGTGTAGACTTGCCAAAGGCAATTTGGGTCCAGTAGCAGAAGGCATCAAACATTACTTATAAGCTTTGGGGTAAGGATCCTGAAGCACTCTCAGGTACCCGCCCCTAAGGCTTAATCAGCTATGCCTCCCCCTCCATACCAGGACACAAATTGAGGTTGAGGGAGGACAAATATGTCCCTCAAGGGACCAGAGCAAGGAGTAGGGTGCAGAAGGCCCAAGGCTGCATATGTCTCATTGGTGCCCTCAAGTTTACCGCTCCCAGGGAAGTAACCCTGACACACACTTGCCGCACTCTGCTTCTGCACCCTGTTACAATCCCCATCTCTTAGCAGATGTCTAAATACTATCTGTTAAACTAGCAAAAACTACAACAAAATCTACTGCCCCCCCCAAGAATGTGACGAGTTATAAGTGAACAATAAACCTTCAGCCTTAACAGACCAGATCAAGCCAATCAAACAACACTGTGGGGAAGGCGAAAACCAGGAATTCCTAATCCAATCAGGGATGCCTGTAAAAATTGTTTCCTGCCCCCAAGAGGCGACCTGCTGATGCTCCCAGTGTTTAAAAAAAAGAGGGATTCGAGAGTGCTGCTCTCCCATTCCCTGCGCCTGCTGCGCTCGAGCTCTGAACCAGCTGACTGCCGGGCCCTCATCTCATGCATGAGATTTCAGTTGCACCTTTGGGCTGGGTTGCCTAGCAACCCCAGTCAGGCTCCACAGTTTCCTGCTACCGCCACCAGGCATTACATAGGCAACCTGGTCACCAACAGCCAACTTCTTTGCAGTGACCTCTCCTCAGTCCCTCTCATTCCTGGAAGGGGGGAGCGCAACAAAGCACCCTTCACCACCACCCCTTGTATTTGGATGAAGCAGGGAGGCGAAAGGGTAATTCTTATTTTTAAAATTGCTGAATGACAAATGGCTGCCCTGGCCACACCGTAACAAATGTTCTCACCATGTTTCCTCTTCCTAGATAACATCATACAGGACAAAATCCACAGATGCTGTTCTCTAACACTCGTAGTCATGGAAATGTTATTTCTTGTATGGGTGAGTAGGTTGATTATTCATGGGCATTAATTGCATTTTTAGGTAACTCACATATTTGTTTTTTTCAGGTGTTCTGTTTCAGGGTTGTTGTTTTTCAGTTCAGTTATTTCAGGTTTTTTGTCATTTCAATTACATCATTTTGGCCATTGCACATTACCACTATTGCCAGAGTGTAAATGAAATACTGAAATGACTGAAATAACAAAATGACAGGGGGGAAAAGAAACAAACCCCAAACCCAACCAAGTAACTAAGACACCCCTCACAATATCATTAGACACAACTTTGGCCATGTGTTCAGCTGGAACACGCAAATTGTTACTGGAATGCAAGATGTTCACATTGCGTGTTCAATGGGTGGCCAAATTGGTGTTGTGATTGTTATGGTAGTTACACACAATGGCCAAACACATGCTTAGGGGTTTTGACCCCTGATCTTTGTTATATCTAAAGATGCCCACACTCCCATTTTTTTTGAAAACCTAAACAGCATCCAAGAAAAGCAGAAATAAAGCAGATCCGCAACAAAGCAGAGCTTAATACCCACAGCAAGCAAAGGAAGACAAAAGAGAAGGAAAGAGTGGGGTGGGAGACAGTTCGAGAGCCAGAGGAGGAGGAGGAGGAGGAGGAGGAGAAGAAGAAGAAGAAGCAGCAGAAGAAGAAGCAGAAGAAGAAGAAAGGCAGCCAAAGGGAGACCTGGGAAAGAAGCGGGATAGGGTGGAGTGATGGAGAAGAAAGACAAAGACATAATGGCTGGGACTGAGCACTAGGGGCGGGAAACCGGTAAAATCCGGTATCCGATAATGCCCGGGCGTACTGGCATTATCGGATTCGACCCGGTAATCCGGTCCGGGGTACCGGATTCCGGGTACCAGATTTTTTTGCATTGCAGCCATTTAAAAATGGCTGCAATGTAAAAACTTCAAGCCCCAAGTTAAAAAAACGAAACCCTCCCTGAGTCCAGGCTGTGCGGGTGGAAGGGGGGACACCACCCACCCACCCTGCCCAGCCTGGATTTTTGTTTAAAAACAGACTGAGAGGCGAGCCCACCCCCCAGCACCAGCGGCCGCGGCATCCCCGCAGCCGCCGGTAAGTATGACCCGATCCCTGGGGGGGGTGTTTAACACCCCCCCAACCCCCCGGGATCACCCCTACTAAAGTGCATAGCTTGCGCTTACCTTGCGGAGCTCCGGG
>QEPC01000985.1:1014760-1026840 GCA_003113815.1 Sphenodon punctatus | reverse complement strand
AGGCAGGCTTCCTCCGGAAGGGAGTTCCAAAGGTGCAGCCTGGCCACCGAGAATGCCCTCTCCATTGTGGCCCCCGCTTAACACGGGGGACCTCCAAGAAGGCACCCCTGGAGGACCGAAGGAGCTATTCTGGGGCGCGGAGGGCGAGGCGGTCCCTGAGATATGAGGGGCCCAGACCGTGAAAGGCTTTATAGATCAATACCAAAACCTTGAACCTGGCTCGGCATGCTATCGGCAACCAGTGCAGAGCCCGGAGCACAAGTGTAATATGCTCCCGATGACCCGTCCCCGTAAGGAGACGAGCCGCAGCATTCTGCACTAGCTGCAGCCTCTGAACCAGCAACAAAGGAAGACCCATGGAGAGCGCGTTGCAGTAGTCCAGCCTCGAGGTGACGAAGGCATGGATGAGGGAGGCCAGCAATCTTTCAGTATTAGCTCGTTTTAAAAAGCATCTTAAACCCGGAAGTAAAAATGTTTTCTGGTCTGCACCTTTCAACTGGGCCGGAGACGAATGGACGCAGCCTACGCACCAGACACAACTGGCGGAAGACAGCCTTTGCGACTGCCTCCACCTGCCGCTCCAGGTGGAGGTCTGAGTCCAATATCACCCCCAGACTCCGGACCTGCTGAGCTATGGGCAGGCAAACTCCCCCAATCAGGGGGGCCACTACCTCCCTCGCTCTCCCCACCAACATCACCTCCGTCTTATCAGGGTTGAGCTTCAGTCTGTTCTGCCACATCCATTATGCCACAGCTTCCAAACATTGGGATAGCAGCGAGATGGCAGGGTCTGGGTCAGTTGAAAAAGAGAGGTACAGCTGAGTACCATCAGCATACTGGTGACATCGCACCCCGAACCCTCTCATGACCTCCCCAAAGGGCTACATATATACATTAATGTGCTTTCTTGATTCTCACAATACCACAAGGTATGTCCCTGTTTACTAGGGGTGGGACTATCGGTATCTGATTAATCCGATAAAAGCGATAATGGCTGGTATCAGATTAATCCATTAATATCGATACTTTACCAGTATTGGAATACCAGATTTTTAACATTGCCGGCTTTACTACATGTTTTACATTGCTGCCATTTAACAACGGTCACAATGTAAAAAACCAATAAAATTGGCAATGTTAAAAATTCAGTATTCTTATACCGATAAAGCCAGTATCTGGAAATCCAATTTATTTCCATTATTTCCTCTGGAGTCCCACCTCTACAATTTACTGACTTCTGTTTACTGCATAAAACATACCATTCATTTACCACTTACCACATTGCCAAGGGTACCATTTTACTTCCAGGTTTGTTGTTTCTGCATTTCTGAGACAATCACTGTGTGAATAGCCCACCCCTTAACCCCCTTCCCTCACCTGCCAAAGCTCAGTTTAAAGAAACAGTGCCTCCATTCCAGTGCCTCCAATCCGAATTGTTGTTGTATGCTGTTCCCTTTGCTTTGACCAACGTGCAACCGGATTGCAAGTTTGTAAAGGATCTGCATACTAGCGAATGAGTGACAAAGAAGTCCAAGGAAAAAAGGAGTGCAGAGAAGATAGAAGAAATGTGGTATTGTGTCGGTATTACCTCTTGGGATTTATAACTGACAGCAAAGCGGTAAGCCGGATCTCGTAAGCGGAAACTCTGTCAACTGAAAAACAAATGTCGATCAAGACATTGTTCAGTACTGAGATGTTCTCAATTCAACTGAAATAGTATCGGGAATGGGGATTTCAACAAAAATACCCATTTTTGTGAAAACTCATTTCAGCCCTAGTAAGGACTAAGTCAAGTATTCATCAGTCTTTTTTGGCAGATAAAAGATTCCAAATGCCAGATATTCCAAAGATCCTCTCCTGCCAAAATCTCAGTGTTCTGATGTAAGGGTAAGCTTCAGCTTGACCCTACAGCCACATAGGGATCTGGAGACTGAATTTACCCAGGGCTTACCATAAGACAGCTGCCTATGCACTGCTGAAGGGATAAAGATCCCCAGTGCCTTGCACCTGTGGAGCACTCTGCTGCTTTAGGCTGGAGTGAGACACAAACCTTTTGTACAGTCTTCCTCTCTGTGCGGTACCTCCCTTGCTGAGCAGGCCTCCAGAAACCACTCCTTCAGGATGGCAGGCACAGACTGAGCGCAATATCTTCTTCACTGCCCCTCTCTGGAGATAGCTACAAAAAGCAATGACACAGACCAACAATAGCATCTTTTTAAAACAAAGTGAACTTGACTAAAGAAGGGTAGTAGTTAGAAATCAGATAAAGGTACCGGGGAACACAAACACGTCAGTTGCAACAGTCTTACAATTCAGTCTCTGCTGGCAGGGTGATTCCTTCTCTATATTGCTCCTCAGCTGACCAGCTAGAAGGGTCAAGGCCAAGGCTGAGTCAGCTCTCCCAAGCAGCAACTACAACCATCTCTCCTGGCCCCTGTGAAGCTAACATACAGTTCTCATTAGCTGCTTGGCCTCAGATGTTAAAGGACTGGCCTTGAGCCAGGTTGTGTCCAGGATATTTGAGCAACCTAACCCCCTCTTTCTCCAGGTCATTGTTTTACCCTGTAAACATTACCAGGGAAGCTGTGGCCAATTTATAGGGTAGTCTGCAAAACTCCATTAGACCATGTGCCATGTGATTCCATTTATATTAAATATTTACATTGAGCAGTAGTTGTTTTTTACCTCCAGATGAGCCATAGGAGAGGCACGCCAGAACTAGGGTTGTTCACTAGCGATGCATGTCGTTTTTCATTTTTGTTTTTGTTTTTCGTTGTTAAAAACTGTCATTTTCGTTATTGTTATTAATGAAATTTTATTTTTCATTATTGATGTCGTTATTGGTATCCATATTGATTTTAAGCGATAACAAAGATTTTGTTTTCAGTATCATTTCCATTGTGGGTTACCACCAGTGGCAGAAGTGCCAGCAGTCACCTGCCCCAGACTTCTGAGAAGTTGAACTCCTTCCTCCCTTTCTCATTATAATGCAATAGTAATAATAAGTGCACAATGCCAATATGAACAACTACTAATATGAATGTCTAACCTAAACCTACACTGAATAGCCTATACTTCCTAAGTATCTATATCAATAAACTTCTGTCTGCTATGTGTTCTGTCTAAGTATCTACCTATCTATCCTATTCCTATCCTATAATGTTCATATAATAAATAAACCTAGTATCTACTAATATCTATATAATATCTAATCTAATCTATCTATAATATGGGCAGGGGGAGACAGAAAGGGGAAGGGGAAAGAAAAAAACTATAGGGTATATCTATCTAATCTCTATCTACATTTTTTTTTTTTTAACAATACAAATTTTATTGCGGCCTAGCTCCCGCTATTGCCATAATACCAATACGATTCATACATAAATAATTAATATAATAAAACAATGTACTATAGAACGCTCCCATACATACATAATAATATCACATCATACAATGCTACAACCTATAACCATATACTAACCAATTTATGGATTCCACCACAGTCCCCTTGCTTCCCTGGGGGTGCCAGGTTAGTTCCCAGCTTAGAGGGAACTAATTGCCCATGAGGCAAACCACTTAGGCTATTTGGCGCTCTCCTGCCTTCGCCTCAGCAGAAGGGGAATACCAATGTCCCTACAACTGCTTGCCACAGTTGAGTTACCCATATTGCCCTTGTCTTTACAACCCTCCCCCTATTCCCCCTCCAATTAATTACCTCCCTCCCTTTCCTATTTTGTTTGGGGGAAATTACGACTTCTTCTGTTCCCCAACGAGCACAGACCCCATAGCCATAATATTTATATAGAGAAGTGATAGCAGGTAACAATTGCCTGGGACATTTACTATTAGATGATATTAGATGGTAATACTTACATCTGAGATTTGGTCTCAGGTGGAGGCATGCACTGCCACCGATCCTATCCCCTTCAAGACAATTTGCCAATTGACCTTAGTTGTGCTTGTATTAACATCCTCCTTTTCTCAGCCAAGGCTACATAGATGGCAATGGCCATCAATTCTTCCCTATCCCATAAGCTAAGCAGAAACAGATAACAGCCTTCTCAGGTTAGGGCCATTGGCTTCTTCAATAAGGGAACCAGCCATACTGACCTCAATTTAGTATAGTAGGGACATCGCAACATGAGATGCTCCGTTGTTTCTATCTCCTGCATACTGCAAGAGCAGCACCTTGACAGATATGGCACCTTATTATACCTGCCTTCCGTAACAGCAAGTTGGGTAAGCTGAAAATGTAGCAGTGTGTACCCTCTGTGCAATTTGGCATTTGCTAAAGTATCCAAATAGGGTTCTAACCCAAATATCCGTTTATACAAGCCCAATTTAGGGGCTACCCTCCATGCTTCCGCTGCACCGAAATCCTCCTGTTGCACCATGTCCCTTATCCTTGTGCACACTTCAGTTCTAATAGCTGGCACACTCTTACCCATAAGGTAAATAAAGGAAAATCCACAAGAACTGAGAATCCTCTCCAGATACCTAAACCATGGGTACTATCTTGGACCTGTATTCGTTAATTCCTCCCTTAAACATAGAAGCAAGAGATTTGACTCACAACGAATCGGAAGCCTGAGCCAGTACCTGACATAATTGCCCCTAGCATGCGTTGCTATGGAGTTGACCCCCATCTCTGCTCTCACTACTGCCCCTGGAATGCCCGGTCCTACTTTTAACAAGCGTTGAAGGAAAAGGTTTTGGACCCTCTCTAGGGCAATCAGATTCAGGTTAGGTATCACGTTGAGGCCAAACACAGCTGAAGGGGGGACTTTGGAGTTATAAACTCGCATAAATTCTGAGATAGGAACCCCCATAGAGATATTTATGGCCCTATTTAATGCCTGGGCTGCACGCTGGGTCTTCAATGCTCTAGCCTGTATATGGGAGTTCCATGTTCCCCTACTGCTAAAAGTAACTCCCAGATAATTAAACGAATTAACTATCTCCAACTCCCCAGCTTCAGTTTTTCATTTGCGCAAGTACTTCCTTTTGCTTAATATCTAGCCCATTTGATATTGCTGGAATTTATTTATAGCCAGTCACAGGCCACCCTCCATTTGGGATATTAAGGCCAAATCATCTGCAAACTGTATTAAGCAAATCTGCGCACTTCCCACTTTCGGTGGGTGGGTATCACTGCTCTAATGTGTATAACCAGGTCTGAAAGGTATAAATTGAAGAGGAGAGGTGCCAGGACACAGCCCTGGCACACTCCCCTCCCAATGGGAATAAAATTGCTCAGGCCTGAACTTGACTTTACCCGAGCTTCATTGTTAGAATACAGCTGGATTATGGCCACCAATAATCTCTCTTCCATCCCCTGGGCCTTCAATTTGGCCCAAAACCTCGGCACAGTATCAAAAGCCTTAGTTAGATCCATAAAGGCTAGATAGAATTTGCCTCTTCTGACCTTAGTATATTTAAATATAAGATGTTGTAAGATGAAACAGCAGTCTGTGGTAGCCTTACCTTTCTGGAAGCCAAACTGCTCACATGGAATGATAGCCCTCGATTCGGCCCACGTTACCAGGGGGGTATAGAGTAGCCTAGCATACACCTTCCCAATAACTGATAACAGACTTATTGGTCAATAAACAGCTACGTCACTAACTCAGCCTTTCTTAAAAGGGGAACGATAATACTCTGAGTCCAAGAACTTTGCGCTTTGTGAGCATTACTTACTTTGAGAAACAGGGAGGACAGCAATTGGGACCACCACCTAGGTGATGTCTGCAACACTTCCGCTGATATGCAGTCTGGACCAACTGCTTACCCCGCTTCAAAGCCATAATACAATCGATTAACTTGGTTTCATCAAAGTCGCCTGCCTGCCACTGAGGGGATGCTTGGGTGCAGGCACCTACTCCAAGATCAATAATTGAAATAGCCCTATCTGCATATAGGTCTCGGACATAACATTCCCAAGCCCTGGGGGCAATCAACTGTCCCCTGCCCTTTCCCTTCGGGTTAATAATCTGATTGAGTGTAGACCAAAATTCACCAGTATTTCCTGTGCGAATGTCTGTACATCTTTGCCCATCTTTTTCGGTAATAACCAGCTTTTTTACCTTTTAAAAATTGCTGGTAAGCTGTTCTTAGCTCTCTAAAGTGCTCCCATACTGAAGGGGACTGGTCCTTGGCCCATTCCCTCCTTGCTGCAGTGAGTAAAGCTGTAGACCTCCTGCATTCATAGTCATACCATATATTTCCCTGTTGCAAACTACCCTGCCTAGTCTTATACAACAGTCCCCTCTGGAAGATACTTAGGATTTCTTCATATAGGCCGAGCGACATCTGAAAATCATTCGTCTGTTGCATATCCGACATCAATCGCACATCTCTATTTGTAATCAATTTTTATCTATCTAATCTATATACATAAACCTATATCTGTCTATACGTATATGTACAGGGGGAGACAGACAGGGAAAGGGAAAAGGGAAAATAAAGGGTATGAGGAAAGCTAAGGTATAACACTGAGGGCTGAGGAAGATTTTTAGTGCAAGCAGCACCAGAGTTCTGTAAATGCACCCTGACACAGCAAAAGTTAACACAGAACAAGAGTCAAACAGCCTGGCCCTGCAACATAAAGGATTGCAGTGCCCTCCCCAGAGCCCCCATGATTGGTTCTGGGAGGCAAGAGGCATTGAATAATCATAAGATGGCATGCAACTGTCTGGGACCTGCTTGTACTGCTCATTGGCCAGCGATTACATCCATCAGCTCCTTCCTCTCCCATCACAGGCCCAGTTCAAGAGTTCAACACTGTTTCTGGTTACAAGATGTCTGCTCCCGTCCCCCCTCTTCACATTTCCCTCCAAAAAACACCTGCTAAGCAATAACAAAATCAATAACTACTTTTGTTATCATTATTGATTTTGTTATTCTATATCTTAGCTATCATTATTGCAATAACGATAACAAAAATGAATAATTTTGTTATCGTTATCAATATAATGAAAATGAAGTGCACACCCCTAGTCAAAACTGACCAAAAGTTTCACAATGGAGCAGCAAGGGAGGAACATCCTTCCTTTCACCCCTGGAACAAAAGGAGCCATTAGTCAGATGACCTGCTGACTCTCCACTACCACTGTCATATAATGGCATAGAAGTGGGCTTTTATCACACTGACCATCCCAGAAATTATTGTTCTAGTCAATTAGTCATTATGTGAGAATATTTTACATTAAAACAAATCACTAAGCAGTTTATTGTACTCAAGAATGAGAAATGATTACGTGTAAGAGTGACTGGAATGTGAAGTGAATGTACCTAACAGATGTGTGTTAGCTGGTTAACTGATTTATAAGGAGTATAGCACTGGGTTATTCATAAGGTAAGAAAATCTATACATGATGCTTTACTGTATCATGACTGGCATATAGTCTTGAGAATGTGCTTTCTTCCACACCAGGAAATGGAAAACTAGACAAAAATATAATACTGGGCAAGGATACTTACAAGCTAAGGAGTAAGGGGTGGGAGGGGGAGATACATCAACCAGGAGTAAAATGGCAACTTCAGGACTACAGCTGCTTGCTCCACTTTAAATTTAAAGGGGAAGTCCATAAAAAAAAAAAAACACTGGCAAAAACATTCCTATCAGAGGGCAAACTGCAATGTACTACTACACCACACTGCAGCGTTACACCTTCGAACATATTTTTGTAATGAGTTTTATATTAGGATATATTATAATAGCAGTTGAAATGATCTTAAAGTTCAAAGTCTACAATTGATTTACAGTGTCTTACTAATTTCTTTTTTGACTGGTAAGCGCATTTCAGTTCTATGAAAAGGAATCAGTGCAAACCTGTCCTCACTGAGGTCAGTGGTTCAGCTCCCATTGGCTTATTGGGTGAGGATCAGACCACCCATCTTCTTTTGTATTTATGAGGTCCATAGTCAGATAACAGAAGAAGGGAATGGGAAGCAAGATGTCCGGAGGGATGCAAGACATCCTGTGGGGTGAATAGTCTGTGTGTATTATACACAGGAAGCCAAGTTACAATCAATTGGTTATGCATTTAAGCCCATCATGGCCAGTTTAAAGGCAGCCTAGTACTGAAGCAAATATCCATTGCTAAAATGACATCATATCCATCAGTTTCACCCAAATCAAATTTTATATGCAGAAACAGATGATGACGGCTATTCAGGTCCATTTTCACCTATCCATTTTGGATTTGGGAGTCTTTTTTGTTGTTGGTTGGTTATTTGGTTGTCGGGATATCCAGTTATCCAGTTCCTTCGTACTGACTAGTTGCACATGCCAGTAACTAAAAATGAAGTAACTAAACAAATGAATATCCAAATATCTGAATATTCAGACAACTGAATAACCCTAAAAAATATAAGGGTCACAGAGCAAGGGGCATCTGGGACATGGGCATGGGTTTAGGGGTGGTAGGGTTCAGGGTCAGTGCTGAGAGGCACAACGAGAAGCAAGGCTGAGGGGAGGACAAGGACTAAAGCAGGGAAAGGGCGGGTTAAAAGATCAGACCAGGAGGAAAACAAGGAAGCAAGAGACAAGGCATAACTAGAGGGAAGCAAGGACAAGGACAGGAAGGAGACAAAACATGAGCAAACAGGGAGGCAAGACATGAGTAATACAAGGAACAAAAGTGAGGTACAGAGCAAGAGAGTGTGCCCACGGCAAAGACAAGGAGCATGACTGTATTGTCCCACCCAGCTTCCTATTGCTACCAGCCTGTCTTGTATGCCTTCTGACAGCCAGCCAAGAAGCTGGGAGGTGTGGCATGGACAAGAAAGATAGGAGATCAGGTGATGTCAGGATGGGGCAGGGAGCAGACTTGAGGAGAGTGGCTAGGTAAGAGGAAGGCTGAGGTAGTGGCACTGGGCACTGGGCACACATTTCTTCTGGAGGTTTGTTGTTACATCCTGAACTTTCTGTGTGTCTAAATCACTCACCCAGATCGCAATCATCTGGCTCTTTGAACTTCTGCATAGACCTTCTCCCAGAACTTTTGTGCTACTTTAGGCTGCCTCAGGGCAGTGATTGTGTGATTGCCTGAGGGCAGTGTGTGTGGGAAAAATGAATCCAGAACTTACTTGTGGACTTGTAAACCCAGAAGATTGAAAAATCCATAACTTTAACGTGTGTTAAAGTTGATGGGTCAGCCACTGATCCAGAAACCTGGGGGGGGGGGGGGGGGGGGGGGGGGGGGGGGGGGGGGGCAGGCATAGGCTGGGACCTGACAAAAATGAATAACCAAACAGCAAAACTGAAGGGGAAAAAATGGATATGTGAATATCCATTTTTGATGTGGATATCATGTGGGTAAGCCAAGGGTTATGTAAAAATGCAAGTATTGCAAATACAAAACCCATGCTTCATTTCAGCACTAACACCACCCTCATTCATATGCCTATAGACTCCTTGTGTCAAACCCCATTTTGCTAGTGCACCCCAAATGAGACAGGACAATGTCAAATGGATTTAAATGGCCGCACTCTTTATTCAAATTACAGATTCATTCCTGATTAGGACAGGTGGGTAGTCACCTATGTGATTTGGGTCCAGTAACTCAACTAACATGAACATGACAACCTCAGGGGTTGGCACAATATACCCTCAGGTACCAATTCCCTATTAACCAAACAATGTCTCCCCCTCCTGAGACAGACTGTGGGGAGGGGGACAAGGTCTTTTCAGACTGGAGGAAGGTGCCCTCAGACTGGGGACTATACCTGTCCCTAATACCCTCACGGTCACCCCTCCCAGGGAGCCTACCCTGCTACTTGCTGTACCCTGCTTTTGTGGCTGGTGTTGCTTCCCCATCTCTTATGGAGATGCCTCATCTTATAACTTTTATTCTAATCTAAGGCACGGTACTGAATCCCTTCCACTAAGAGGCCACCGGTGCTAGCCGGATGGGGCTGACCCCCACCTAATCTGTCTTAAAACATCCCTCAGCTTGTCCTTCAGGGCAAGAAGGTAACACTTGTTACCAGCTGGGGACAGGTGAACCCTGTCTCTGCAGAAAAGCTCAGACTTCCTGTGGGAGATGTTTTGATGGCTGATGTTCTCTCCCCCAAGCTCTCTCAGCCGTTTCCCTATTTCCCAAATAATTGTTTTCCTGGTCCTGTCTATTTTTCGAGGTGAAACTGCCTTGCCCCAGGTCATCATTTCAACTATCCACGCTATCACTGCAACTGCGAACAGCTAATTAATTTCCCATATGCTGCTTTTTATGCTTTTAATAAGCTGAACCCCCTTTCAAGTGAACCAGATCATTTCCCCCCAAGTGCAGTACTATAATCCCTGGCTGGGGGCCCCTTACCACTCCCCGATATGTTGGGAGCAAGTGATGCCACCTCATACCTCCACGGTCTTTGCAGTAGATCTCAGCTTGTGCCAACAACCCCAGCTGGGTACCCCAATGCGTGTTCCCAGCCGCCTTGCAAGTCCATTGGACCAGACTGTGGCCAACGATTCACACCAGCTGTCTGCAGCGGGGGGGGGGGGGGCAAGACCTGAGGAAATAGATAGTCCAGTTAGTGGTGGGATGGAGGTAAGGCTGCCCAGACATAAGACTGGTAAGTCTGGGAACACCACCGGCCTATGGTGTGTATGCCCTGCTCCGGCAAGCCTGAAGCAGCTGCAAAACTGGCAGTCCTGATCCTGAAGGAGCAGAACCCAAATTGCTCAGGGAGGAGCTCAGGCTTGCCAGTGTGGCCCGTTTTATGACTGTGAATTGACATCTCTTCATTTATTATTTATTTATATTTATATGCCACCTCCCATGCCTACGGCATCTTGGGGCAGCTTCCAACATAATATAAAACAATTTTTAACATAAAAAGTCTAAAACATCTTAATTAAAACAAATTTAAAACATCCCCCACAGAAATTAACCCACCCCCCCAGCCTCCCCTCCAAAGGCCTGGGTGAACAGTCAAGTCTTACAAATACGTCTAAAGGCCAACAGGCCCGGGGCCAGGTGGGCCTCCTCCGGGAGGGAGTTCCACAACCACGGCCCGGCCACCGAGAACGCCCTCTCCATTGTGGCCTCTGGTCTTACACGGGGGACCTCCAGAAAGGCGCCCCTAGTGGACCAAAGGGATTGCTGTGAGGCGCGGAGGGCAAGGCAGTCCCCGAGATATGAGGGGCCCAGACCATGCAGGGCTTTGTAAATCAATACTAACACCTTGAATCTGGCTCGGTACGCTATAGGCAGCCAGTGCAGAGCGCGGAGCACCGGTGTTATGTGCTCACGCCACCCCGTCCCTGTCAGGAGATGGGCTGCCACATTCTGCACTAGCTGCAGCCTCCGAACCAGAAACAAGGGAAGCCCCACATAGAGCACCTTGCAGTAGTCTAGCCTTGAGGTGATGAAGGCATGGACGAGAGTTGCCAGATCGGGCCCAGAGAGGTACGGTCGAAGCCCCCATACCAGATACAGCTGGCAAAAGGCGGCTTTAGCCACTGCCTCCACCTGCCGATCCAGGCTGAGGCCCAAATCCAAAACCACCCCCAGACTCCGAACCTGAAGGGCAACAGGCGGGCGAACCCTCCCATTAGGGGGGCCTGCACCTCCCCCGCCCTTCCCACCACCATCACCTCTGTCTTATCGGGATTGAGCTTCAGTCTGCTCTGCCGCATCCAATCCCCCACGGCCTCCAAACATTGGGAGAGTAACGAGACAGCAGGTCCTGGGTCAGTTGGAAACGAGAGGTACAGCTGAATATCATCAGCATATTGGTGACATTGCACCCCGAACCCTCTCACGATCTCCCCCAGGGGCTGCATATACACATTGAACAACAGTGGCGACAGAATGGAACCCTGCAGAATGCCGCAGGTCAAGGCCCGGGGGCTAGATGTTTCAGCCTCCAGTACCACTCGCTGGCTTCTACCCGAGAGGAATGAGCAGAACCATCCAAGGACAGTCCCATCCAGACCTCCCAAGTCTCGCAGTCGTCTCAACAGCAGCCCATGGTCCACGGTATCAAAAGCGGCTGAGAGATCTAGCAGGATCACAAAGGTTGAACATTCTGCATCCATCTCCTGGCAGAGATCATCCACCAAGGCCATCAAC
>QEPC01000985.1:976114-1004517 GCA_003113815.1 Sphenodon punctatus | reverse complement strand
CTGGTGCTGGGGGGTGGGCTCTTTTTTTAACAAAAATCCAGGCTGGGCAGGGTGGGTGGGGGGTGTCCCCCCTTCCACCCGCGCAGCCTGGGAGGGGGAGGGGGGAGGAATTAATTGTATTTCATTGATTTCAATGGGGACACAGTGCCCCATTGAAATCAATGAAATAAAACCGGTACCGGATACCAGATTTAATCCGGGAATCCGGTTCTTTGAGAACCGGAAACCAGTAAATCTGGTATCCGGTAATTACCCCGGGGTCCCACCCCTACTAAATATATCTAATCTAAGGTAAATAAATGAAGCTATGGAGATAAATGTGTGGGATTGGGTGAAACAGGAGGAGGATGGGAATGGATTGTTAGGAAAGTAAACTGCTGGGAGAGGGACACTTCTGGAAACGCTGCTGAAAGGATCAGTGACTAGTTCAGAAGAATTTGGAAGGGGGGAGTGCAATGACTTTTGTTACTTGTTGTGCCCGCCTTTCCACAAGCTCCATTGGCTCCATGCATGCCAATTGCAGACTGCGATGCCAGTGGTCTGAGGAAAAGAGGGATTATGATTGGGAAGGCAGGCTGCTATTCCAAGCCTCTCCAACCCTAGCGCCAAGAAGTCTGCTCCTCAGGTGCCCCCCCCCGGGCTTGTTTACCCCATTTTTCCCACCCGAACTCATCCAAACGTGGCCAAATGCAGCCGAAGTGTTCAGGGCTTTGGCCGTTCAGTTCAGCCATTCGGTTTGGTCATCCGAATAGGCCGGGTTCAGGCCGAACACGGAACGTCCAAACCACGTTCGCACATCCCTAATTGCAGGGGCCAATTCAGGCCCTGAAGGGTGAGGTGGTCCTGCAGGTAGGTGGGTTCCAGGCCACATAAAGCTTTAAAGGTCACCACCAACACCTTGAATTGGGCCCGTAAAACTATCGGCAGCCAGTGCAGAGAGCGAAGCACTGGTGTAATGTGCTTGCGTCAGCCCGTCCCCATTAGGAGATGGGCAGCCGCATTCTGCACCAGTTGCAGTCTCCAAACCAGCACCAAGGGTTGCCCCATGTAAAGTACGTTACAGTAGTTCAGTCTCGAGGTAATAAAAGCATGGATGATTGTGACCAGATCCGAGTCTGAGACGTACAGCCTAAGCTGACATACCAGATGTAACTGTCGAAATGCCCCATTTGCCACAGCCTCCATCTGGACATCCAGGCACAGCTGCAGATCCAGGAGCACCCCCAGACTCTGGACCTGAGACACCAGGAGAGGACGGACCCCATCAATGATGGGGGCCATCATTCCCCCGGCTTTCCCCACAGCCATCACCTCCATCTTGTCAGGATTTAAATTCAGGCAGCTCGCACTCATCCAATCCCCCATAGCTGACAAACACCGAGTAAGTACCAAGACTTCCGGACTTGAATACAATGAAAATCAGAGCAATAGCTGGGTGTCATCAGCATATTGATGACACCTCACCCCAAACTCCCTGACAACCTCTCCCAAAGGCTGCATATACACATTGAACAAGAGAGGGNTGGGTGTCATCAGCATATTGATGACACCTCACCCCAAACTCCCTGACAACCTCTCCCAAAGGCTGCATATACACATTGAACAAGAGAGGGGATAAGATGGAAGCATATGGAACCCCACACATGAGGCCCTGGGGAGATGAAGAACCACCCAGGACCACACATTGGGTTCTCCCAGCCAGGAAAGAGCGGAACCATTCAAGAACCATCCCGCTAATTCCTGCCCGGTCCTGCAGCCAAGTCACCAACAACTCATGATCAACAGTGTTAAATGCAGCTGAGAGATCTATCAGAATCACCAGGGTCAAATGACCCTGGTCCAACTCATGGGAGAGGATGTCGACCAAGGCCACAAGCACAGTCTCTATTCCATAACCGGGATGAAAGCCAGACTGTGAGGGATCAAGAAAACTGACCCGTTCCAAATGCTCCTGCAGCTGTCGAGTCACCACCCCATTCAATAACCTTCCTTAAAAAGGGAAGGTTAGATACCGGCCGATAGCTGGCCAGGACGCCAACGTCCAATGATTGTTTCTTGAGCAGGGGATGCACCACTGCCTGCTTGAGACAGTCCGTCACCCTGCCCTCCCCAAGGGAGGCATTGACAACGGCCCTAGTATCTCCCGGCTAGCCTTAACCAGCCAGGACGGGCATGGATCTAATTCACAATAAGTGGCTCGGACAGTCCCAAGAGCATCCCCCACATCCGAGGGCAACACATCCTGAAATTCATCCCACAAAATAGAACAAGAAGGGGCTTCTACTGCCTCTGGCTCACCTACTGCCAAAAAACTTGCATCAAAACTGTGGTGGATTTGAGCAATTTTATCCTCAAAATAGTCCACAAACAAATCACAGCGAGCATTTGATGACTCTAAATCCAGGTGGAGGGAGGCCAGACTGACCAGCCCCCTCACCACCTGGGAAAGCTCCACCAGGCAGGACTTAGCAGATGCAATGAGAGCAGCAAAGAAAGCTTTCTTTGTTGTCCGCACCGCAACAGCATAGGTAGGTACGTAACCAAACTCTATGCCGCAATCGGTCAACTTCAGCACACAAGTGACGCCACCGTCGCTCTAGCCACTGCCCTTCCTGCTTCATCCACTGCAGCTCCTCTGTGTACCACAGGGACCTACATTGTCGGCGATTTGGGAACAGACACTTGGGGGTCACACAGTCGATGGCTTCCACCAACACGAAATTTAGGGTGTGTGAAGGGCTATTTTAAGGGAACTTATGAATTGCTTCCTTGTGGAGGTGGGGCAAAATCTTGGCAGGTGAAGGGTAGAGCTCTCCTGTCCCTTCCATGACCCTTCCCACCACACCCCCATCTCTAGCGATGAGGAATTTGTATTTACACAGCTCCAGCAAGTTGTGGGCATAATAAACAGCAGCTACGTTACTGACCACTTGTTTCTTACAAGTCACTAGTTTCTTCTTCATACCTCTTTATGGTGTAATGAATGCAACAAGAAGGGACACTGCATGACTTCTTACAAAATACAATTCTTCTGCCACAAGTGAGGATTAACCAAATTTCTCAGGAGTGCCAAAGGAAAGAATGAATTACATAGTCAGACTTGTTTCCATGCTGGAATGAAGTAAGATTTGGTTCATACTGTATTTCAGATTCTTTTTTATAAGCACAGTAAAGATGATGTTCCCACGCGTTTACTAGGTTATATGTTTTCATCTTGGATTACAACGTGATTAAGGTCACAATTCTGGCCCATCCCCAGCATCAGTGGTTATTTGGGCTCAGCACAAATTTTACACTTGGGCATTTAAGCTTGTTAGAATTAATCCTGTAGAGCTAGATGAACCTACCATGCATAGAAAATACACAGGGAAACTAACCTGTGCATTTGTTTCTTTCTACAATGCTAAATAGTTTAAGGACCCAATCATGCATTCCTTAAACATTTGCCAGTCCCAGTGGTTTCAGCTGATGTTTGTGTTGTGCAAGGAATGTAGGATCCGGCCCTAGCTATGACAAACATCATATTTCATTTTAGGTTGCTATGATTCTTGCATAATCCATGGTGTGCAGATTGCATTTTCAGGACCAGCATGAAACAATATGCCTGTTAAATCCAGATTAAAAAATACATGCACAAATACATCAGGGGGGAAATGCATGAAAAGGTCAGCTGACAGATGCCCCGTGCATTCAGATTGGAGACTAGGTAATGTAGTCTCCAGTGTCTACATTTGCAAGCCAAATTTCCAATCTATGACAGTTAAGAAAACACCTTTGCAGGACTATTGCTCTTTCTCTTTTTAATCTGTATGCCATCTTGCATAAGTCTTTGCAGGCTGCATCCTCCAACCAATTACAATATTCAGGTTGTTCTCACCCTGTCCTGTTTAATTCTCTCCAAAACCAAAAGTGCATAATCCTAACACAACAAAGTTGGAACAAAAATTGTAACCTTGCTTTGGAGTCAAGCCCTTCCCTGGTCTCCTAGCCTCCCCTCCTGCATCTCAGGGAAACACTTCCTTCAGCTCCCTATTGCAGGCCCCTCGGTCCATTACCGCCCAGAGAATAGCTTCCCTGAGCTGAAGCTTTTACCTTCCCAGGCCTAACCAGCTAAATACCTTCCCTGGTGGTTTTGCCAGTGCTTTCTGATTCAGCTTTATATTATTGGTACTTCTTAGCTGGCTTACAGTTTCATGCCATGCCCAGCTGGGAGCACTCAGTCCATGACAATTGACTTGTTAGCTCAGCATCGTTCTCTCTGCTCCGAGTGGGCTGCATCTCCACAAGGACTTACCCCAGGCACACCTGTCCTAGATCCACCTTGCAACAACTGAGGAGCACTTGTTACAGTCCTATGCAAATGGGCAAAGGTTTGGTTCTCTCTCTCCATTTTGCCGGTTTGTGTATCTGAGCTCTGAGGACTGGAGAATTATTTTTTCACCATGTGTAGGACCTGCACATCTAACCTCCCCACTGAGGCAAGGGGGAAAGAGGTCCTGTCTGTAGTGAATATTTGCGCTCCCTGATCTGCTGCCAGGGCAGCATGTCTGCACACTGGCCCTTACAAAAGGAGACAACGGTAAGATTGAAATCATCAGGGAGGGCAGATATGATATATTTTAATTGTAGAGTAAATATTAATGAAATGGCCACCCTTCTTATTTAGGTATTCTAGTAGTCAAAGTAGCTGTCCATGTCTGTGTGACAATGGGAGCAGGAGACTGGGAGAGCAGAACTAGAAGAAATGCATACCTAGCTTAAATGCACTCCCTTTAGGATCAGCTAATGTTGTGTACTGTCTGACTAGGAACTTGATCTCGTATCCATCCATCCATTAATAACCCTCCCTTCTGCCCCCAAACCCAGCTAAAAATATAAATGCTGCAGCCAGTGAAATAAAAAATAGACACTTTATTACACCATGGCATTTCTCCTCACTTTCTCTGTGGTATCATTTGAAGCATGCTTTCGAAAACAGAAGTTGAACAAATGAATCCTTCTGTCCTCACTTTCAGTTGTCAGCAGTGCTTCAGTGTGAGATGAAATAAATTGCCAGGACCTTTCATCTTCTATAATCAGCTCGGCACAGCTGAGTACACCCACAGCCCTGCGAGCTGACTCTGCCAGCACTAATTCTATCTGGAACGGAAAGTCTTTGTTAGTGCCACATTTCTAATGTTCTACACAGTAGTGGCTTTTATTATTTTTATTCCTCGCCTTTTCTCCTGCGCACTCCTTTCCACCTGATAAGCTATTGTACAATCCATTTTCCACAGGAGAGAAGCTTTCAGGAGGCAACATTATTTTCAAAATGTGCTTGATGTTGGGCATTTCTTTCCCACCATGCGCCACAATCACTGATGGTATCAGTGCTTCAGCAACATAATACTTATAAATTGAAGTTTGTTCAGAGAAGCCTTGAACCAATCCCACAGCAGGTCAAAATTTTTCATTTTTAAAGGCTTGAAAGCTACAAGTTCCTAGCCATTGTATCAATACAAGGCATCACAGAGATTTACTTACTACAATATTGTTTTTGTCTTTCCAGCACATACTCAGTGTGGAAGTCTATTAGAGAACAGTGTAGAGGATAACAGGCAAAAGGGAGGGGGGGCACGCGGGGAAACAGCTGAATTTCAAAAGACTCCAAAGCAGCTTAGAACCCCTGGGGCCCATATCTTTTACCAAATTAATCCCTTGGGAAATGAGAGGCAATCAGCTAAAATTCTGGCATGTTTCATAAAGGGATCATAAGCTTTTTTCAATAGACGGAATGGCTCAGGTGATTGTTAATGGACTGGAGAGCTTTTCACCTTCAGGTCACAAGCTCAAATTCAGCTCAGTAGGATAAAATGTCTTTTAGGTGTCAGTTCAAGTCCTAGCAGACAGATGCTTGCATCACCAAATGTGCTACTGTGGCTGACAGTCTGAGCAGATTCGTTCAGTGATTCATATGCCATAGAAACTAAAATGAGTTATTCTCTCTCTCTGTGGTCAGAACCCACGAGACACACAGCCCCCATTCAAGGAGGGGTTTTGGAGCATGCGGGGACTGCCATTCGGGCAAATGCAGGCCGTGTGTCCACATGTCCATGTCCCATCAATTAGGTTGTGTACAGCCTTGTATACATACAGGTCTGCCAGGACCATAGACTTGCAGGGGGGGGTGGGGAAGCCTAGAGTGTTCTGAGGAGCGACCGCTTCCTGACCCTCTCTCTACTCTCTTACTGGTGCCTTGAAAGCATAACATGTGCCAAATTCAGACATACATCGTCCCAGCTTGTCCTGGTTTGCAACACGTGCCCAATACTTGCTCTTCAGAACCCATTGCCTTCTCCGGAGTAACTTCCACACTCTTTTCATTGCTGTGGCCATGACTCAGAACCACCGCAAGACAACTATGGTAAATTAATTCACCTGAGAGGTGGGGGCTGAGGTTATTTATTTTATTTATTTATTTTTATAATTTATAACCCATCCCCTCCTGCCCAATGGCAGCTTGGAGGCGGGGGGGGGGGGCAATGAACAGCTACATGATAAACGCGGGGGTGTTCTTTACTGTAGTCACAGGTGTCTGGGAGAGCTCTGAGGGGCAGTCAGATACTCCCCAGGACACAGCAGTGCTAGATTTATTTATTTATTTTATTTTGTTATATTTATATGCCGCCCCCTCATGCCTACGGCATCTCGGGGTGGCTTCCAACATAAACTAAAACACTTTAAAATCACCATTTAAATTTACAATAATTCAACAGTTAAAAATTTAAACCCCACCCTATCCCACCTCACCCCTGAAAGCCTGGGAGAACAGCCACGTCTTACAGGCCCGCCAAAAGGCTAGCAGTCTTGGGGCCAGGCGGACTTCCTTTGGGAGGGAGTTCCACAACTGTGGTCCTGCCACCAAGAATGTCCTCTCCATTGTGGTCCCCCGCCTTATGCGGGGAACCTTCAAGAGAGCGCTCCTGGTGGACCAAAGGGGTCACCCTGAATTGCAGAAGGCAAGGCGGTTCCTGAGATATCTGGGGCCAAGACCGTACAGGGCTTTATAGATCAACGTCAACACCTTGAATCTGGTTCGATAAGTTATAGGCAACCAGTGCAGCGCACAGAGCACAGGTGTCATGTGCTCACGTCAACCCATCCCTGTTAAGAGACGGGTCTCTGCATTCTGCACCAGCTGCAACCTCCAGGCCAGAATCAGGGGAAACCCCATGTAAAGTGTGTTACAGTAGTCCAGCCTCGAGGTGATGAAGGCATGGATCAAAGTGGCCAGGTCGGGAAGCCCCACGTAGAGCGTGTTACAGTAGTCCAGCCTCGAGGTGATGAAGGCATGGATCAAAGTGGCCAGGTCAGATCTGAAGATGTATGGGCGCAGCCTCCACACCAGATGCAGCTGGTGGAAATCCGCCTTTGCCACCACCTCCACCTGCTGATCCAGGCAGAGACCCGAATCCAACAACATCCCCAGACACTGCACCTGTTGGGCCACAGTGGGGTGCACCCCCTCCACAAGAGGGGCCAACACCTCCCCTGCTCTACCCACCGCCATCACCTCTGTCTTATCAGGATTGAGCCTCAGTCTGCTCTGCCATAACAACTTCGCAACAGCCTCCAGACACTGGGACAGCACATAGATGGCAGGACTTGTGTCGTTTGAAAAGGAGAGGTAAAGCTGGGTGCCATCAGCATATTGGTGCAATGCACACCAAACCCTCTCACGATCTCCCCCAGGGGCTGTATATACACATCAAATAATAATGGAGACAAGATTGAACCTTGCAGAATGCCGCAGTCCAGGGCCCAGGGGCTAGAAGTCTCTGCCCCCAAGACAACCCGCTGGGTCCTTCCCGAGAGGAATGGCTTAAACCATCCAAGGACAATCCCATCCAGACCCCCCAGGTCACGCAACCGTCTCACCAGAGTCCATGGTCCACTGTATAAAACACGGCCAAGAGATCTAGCAGGATCAGAAGTGTGGAACGTCCTGCATCCATCTCCCGGTGGAGCTCATCTGCCAAGGCCACCAACGCCATCTCTGTATCATAGCCAGAGAGAAACCCCAACTGAAATGGGTCCAGAAAACCAATGCTATCAAGATGGGCCTGGAGTTGCTGAGCCACTGCCCGTTCAATAACCTTCCCTAAAAAGGGAAGGTTAGAGACCGGCCAGTAGCTGGTGAGTGCGTCCACATCCAAAGATGACTTCTTCAGCAGGGGGCGCACCACAGCCTCCTTGAGACCAGGGGGCAACCTCCCCTGTCGGAGGGACGCATTGATTACCCCCACCAGCACCATCCCCAATGTCTCCCTGGAGGCTTTCACCAACCAGGACAGGCAAGGATCTAATTCTGTAGATGTTCCCATTGGTATGCATGGGAAGTGGGTGGAAAGGCACCATAGCAAGCCCATGTGACAAGGGGAGGTGAAAGGAACTATAATGGGCTGGTGATAAAAGCTTCCATTTATTGATGGCCTGAGGTAAAGGGCACAAATCATGGTGCTTGGTTTTTGTATGTTCTTCACTCCTCTACAGGATTGGTAAAGGGAAACAGGCCAGAGTCATCTATGAGCATTTCAGAAAACCTGTAGGCTTGCTGGTAAACTTGGCGGTACAGTGAGTGAGGAGGAGGAGGAGGAGGAAAAAAATGTCCTCCCTCCCCTGCCAGTCCTGCCACCCCTGCCTGAGAAAGCACGCACAGCTGCCCCCCAAAAGGAGGGGCAGAAGAAGAAATAAATGAACTTAAAGTGAAATTAAAGGTTATATTGTTAAATAAAGTTGTTATAGTTTTCTCAATCCATTGTTTCCATGCTTCTTCTGGGAAAAGTGGGAGCATACATCAGTGGTAACTGTCGATAGTGGGGGTGGGGGGCACAGGAGTAGGACTGGGAAGGGGTTCTATAGGTTTCATAGGGCTTCCAAAAATCTTGGGGAGCAGGCACCCCTTGTGCTTCCCCTCCCCACGAGTCGCCTATGGGTAGGAGATTTGAGAGAGTGGGGGCAGTGGAGAATGGCCGTATGCCATAGCAATAAGCTGCTTTGGGAGCCAGGCATGGGAAGGGACAGGAAACAAGGTAGCAGATGGCACATGAGGGCAGGGAGAGCACATTGGGGGGCAGTGGAGAATGGCAGTATGGCATTGCAATAAGTCACTTTGGGTGCTGGTGGTCAGAAGCACTTGCCTTTGAGAAGGTGGGGGCAATCGGACACACTAGCTGGCAACATGTCTGTGCCTCTGCACTTCCTATTGCCATTTCCAAACCCAGCTAGCCTGTGAATGCCAATAGGATATTGAAGATCTCCAGGGCTGAAGCTGGCTTGCCTGCAAACGTCAATAGGAAATGCACAGGGAAAGGAAAGGGAGGGGGAAAACACAGGAGGTGAAGTGGCTGGATGGGTCAGAGGAAAACACACTGACACACTGGAAGCATATGGAGACACCTCGGACAGTAATTCAAATGTATAGTGATGCTGAAGATTCTGGAGATGGGGTACAAAAGGCACATGTTTGACTGGGTGTTTTATTTGAACCAGGAGGGATTTCCAACCAACCTCACAGCAGGCAAGACTCCCAATAAAACTAGGTGTTGCTACCTTCTGGTGAGCCATGAACTGTGCTGTCAGCCACAGATGCAAGACACCAGGCTGAGAACATGGGAAGACTGCTTTTGCTTGGAATTTTTACCTTCACTTTCAATTTTCACTATGAACTCAATAAAGTATGCAATTTGCTCAATAAGCTCAGGGTTATGTGTAAAGCAAAAGATTACTTCCAGCCACCAAGTGCTGGAAGGTGTAAAACCCAGGTATGCATCTCTGTGAGTGGGTGGGTCAGGATATCAGGCTCTCGACCACCTCCTGGAGTCCTAATAATAGCCCAGAAAAAAGAAACAGCTGGGGCAGCTTCTTCTTCCCATAGTTTGCCACAACTGAAAGTCATTAATGCGAGGTCAGTGGCAAATAAAACATCTACTGTTCATGATTTGACTCAGGAAGAAGCTGCCAACCTCATATGCATTACATAGACCTGGATGGATGAGGTATCTAGGCCAGTATTGTCCCAGATGATGCCAGTCGGGTACTTGGGACAGCATCAGGGGGAAAGGTGGGGAGTGGGGGAAAGGTGGGGGTGGGACAGTGTGGCCGTGGTCTGTAAAGAAAGACTAGGGATGGGCGAACAGAACTGAGTTCAGAAATTTGGTTCAGTAATTTGGTTCGGAAGTTCGTTTTGGTTGACCGAACTATTCGAGTTCGGTCCGAAGTCCGGACTTCCAAACAAAGTTCGGAAATCCAAACCGCATTGAACTAAATGGAATATTATCTTTTAGGGATGGGTGAACAGAGCCGAGTTCAGAAATTCGGTTCTGTTCGAAAATCGAGTTCGGTTCGGAAGTTTGGTTCGGTTGACCGAACTGGTTGAGTTCGGTCCGAATTCCGAACTTCAGAACCGCGTTCGCCCATCCCTAGTAAAGACACCTTGGGCTTTCAGAGGTATCGGGTGCCTAACTCCTCCGATATGGAATGTGTCTACCTTGTGTTAGATTTGGCTGGGGATAGATTGGGGATCCTTTTGGTGTACCGACCACTCCATTGCACAGTTGATTCCCTGACTGCCCTATCTGAGCTGGTCTTGGAGGTGGTGTTGAAATCGCCTAGGCTTATTGTTCTGGGTGATTTCAACATACACGCTGAGACCAGGCTTTTAGGAGTAGAGCAGGCGTTCATGGCCACCATGACAAATATTATTTGGGCCTATCCCAAATAATATCAGGCGTGACGCATGAGGCAGGATAGACATTGGATTTGATGTTTGCACCAGCCTAGAAACAGGGGTTCTGATTATCGAGGGTGTTGTTATACCTCATACCTCAGGGACCGCCTTGCCCTCCGCGCCCCAGAGCGGCTCCTGCGGTCGGCCGGGGGTGCCTTCCTGGAGGTCCCCCGTGTTAAGCGGGGGCCACAATGGAGAGGGCATTCTCGGTGGCTGGGCCGTGACTTTGGAACTCCCTTCCGGAGGAAGCTCGCCTGGCCCCTAGCCTGTTGACATTCCGGCGAAGTTGTAAGACCTGGCTGTTCGCCCAGGCCTTTGGGAGGGAGGGTGGGTAGGGTGAGGTGTCTCAGCTCCCCCACCTACTTTGGTTTTATATTTATAACTTAGCCCTGTTTTAATATTTTATTATATTTATGAGAGTTTTAATGGTTTTTAATGTTGGGTGTCGCGTATTTTAATGTTTTTGGAAGCCACCTTGGGCTGCATGGCAGGAGGGGCGGGGTATAAATTTATTAAATAAATAAAAATAAATAAATTGTTATAACACCATTGTCATGGTCGGATCAATACATCCTGAAGGTCCAGATCCTGGCCCACCTATGCCCTTGTTGGGGTGGTGGACCACTTAGGTTGGTCCATCTCTGGAGATTGATGGATCTGATTGGTTTCCAGAACTCTCTGGGGGATATACCCACTGACTCTGACAGTTGCTCTATCGATGACCTGATCACTTTGTGGAATGACATTTTGACCATGGCCATCGACACAGTTGCACCCAGGCATCTGCTCTCATTGCTCCATCAGAACAGGCCTCCCTGGTGTACAGAGGACCTGAGGCAGTTGAAGTGGGAAGGCAGGTAGTGGTTAGAGTGTAGGTGGTGCTTGATGCATGCTAAAGCTGACCGATTGTGGCATAGATCATTTTGAAGTACTATGGCCATTTTTGCATGAATGCCCACCACCACCACCACCACCACTGGAGGCTTGGGGAGGGGGCAGTGGGAGGGGCCATCCATGTAAATGGGCTGGTTGTGGGTGGGTGCATGCTGGGTGTCCACCTGTGTGAATATCACAGGTGGTGAGTGTGCATGCATGCACACTTCTGATGCAGACCCATCTCCACCCATCACCCACACATCTCCACGCAAGGAGCCATCCGGAAAAATGGAGGAGGCTCCATGTGTGGAGATGGGTGGAGGTGGGTATGTGTTCATGTAAAAGGACACCCACGCACCTCCACCCACCGTGGCAGCACACCCATTGCCCCACCCACCCCTGTCCGTGTAAAAACAGCCTATGCCGTGGCTGTGATGGTGGCGAAGAAAGATTTCTTCTCTACTATCATAGTATCTGCAAAGTTCCATCCAGAGGAGCTGTTGTGGGTGGTGATGGGCCTGATTAACCTGTCCTGTCTCCACCAGGAAGTGGAGTCATCCATAGCCCACTGTGAAATTTGTATTAACTACGTTGCAGAGAAAATCGCTCATATTAGCCATGACTTGAGCACTGCAATTTCATTTGCAGAGTCAGTTTGGGGTTATAGAAGATCAGTCTTGTCCTGTTTATCTGGATCAGTTTCAACTGGTATCGCCCACTGATGCAAGGGAGGTGCTTAGGATGATGAGGGCAACCAGTTGTGAACTGGATCCTTGCCTGTCCGGGCTGGTAAAATCCAGCCGGGAAACACTGGTGTTGTTGTAGACTGGGATTGTCAATGCTTCCCTTTGAGAGGGTAGGGTGTCAGATGCCCTTAAAATTGTGGTGGTCCAGCCCCTGCTTAAGAAATAATCTTTGGATGCTGATGCCCCAGCCAGCTATTAGCCTGTCTCTAATCTTCCCTTTTTAGGAAGGGAACAGGTGACTGCCCAACAGTTCCAGTTGCATCTTGATGCTGTCAGATTCCTGGACCTATTTCAGTCAGGTTTTCATCCTGGGTGTGGCACAGAGACTATGCTTGTGGCTTTGGTCGATGACCTGCACCTGGAGATGGACAAGATGAATTCTACCTTGTTGATTTTATTAGCTCTTTCTGAAGCCTTTGATACAGCTGATCATGAGGTGTTGTTGGCATGACTGCAGGACCTGGTGGGAGTGTGGAGGACTGATCTTGAATGGTTCTGCTCTTTCCTGTCAGGGAGGTCCCAGCAGGTGGTGATTGTCAATTGCTCATCGTCTCCACGGGATCTTCCCTGTGGTGTCCCAGAGGGTTCTATTCTGTCCCCCCTCTTGTTCAATGTGTATTTGAGGCTGCTGGACGAGGTCATTCAGAGGTTTGGGATGAGGTGTCATCAATATGCTGATGACACTCAGCTCTACCTCTCCTTTTCATTTGACCCAGGTCCCTCAGTCTCGGTGCTTACCCAATGACTGGCTGCTGTTGGGGTGGGTGACACGATTGAAGCTGAATCCAGACAAGACTGAAGTGATGATGGTTGGCTGGTCTTGTGACTTGGAGGGGATTTGGACACCTGTCATTGATGGGGTCCAGCCCTCTCTGGTCACTCAGGTTCATAGCTTTGGAGTGCTTTTGGATCCCTTGCTGCACCTGGATTGTCAGGTGGCGGCAGTGGCCGGAAGTGCTTTTCACCAACTTCATCTGGTGAGGAGGCTGTGACATTTTCTTTCTGATTCAGATCTGGCTACTGTCGTCTATGCTTTCAGCACCTCAAGGATAGATTACAGCAACATGCTCTACATGGGGCTGCCCTTGGTGACTGTTCAGAAGCTGCAGCTGGTTCAGAATGCAGCAGCTTGGCTTCTTTCAGGGACAAGTCACCGAGAGTACATTACACTAGTGCTCCGAGCTCTACACTGGCTGCCAATAGCTTTCCGGGCACAATTCAAGGTGCTGGTTTTGACCTTTTAAGCCCTAAATGATCTGGATTCCATATATCTGAAAAACCGCCTCTCCTACCATGTCCCTTCGGGTCGCTACGGTCAGCCAGCAGCTCCCTCCTGCAGGTTCCATCTGTTACCCTTGTCCATGGAGTGGGGGTGCGCAGGAGGGAATTCTTGGTTGCTGCCCCCATGTTGTGGAACTCCCTTCCCCAGGAGGTTCGCTTGAACCAGACTATATTCCGGAGGCAGTGCAAAACTTTTTTTATTTCGAAAAGCATTTGGCAGACAGGGATAGGTAGGGTTTGGTTGGATTTTTGGGTGAGGTTGAGGGGGAGGAAGGGGTTTTAAGTGATTTTAGTGTATTATTTTAATTATTATTTTTTTAATTGTGTAGTTTGTGAGCCACCCTGAGCCCTGTGGAAAGGGCGGCAAAACATTTTAAATAATAAATAAAATAAATAAATGTCTGTGTCAATAACAGGGCGAATAGCCCATGCCTTAATTTCTGCCCCGCACCCCACCCAGAGCCCCTTAACCTCTGCTCCAGTGTCTCCAATCAGAAGTGTTGTTCTATGTTCTTTCCTTTGATCAGTCTGGAAATGGATTGCAGATTAGTAAACAAATCTATGTACCAGCCAATGAGTGACAGTAGGGGTGAAATAAGCAGTTAAATTGCTGCACACAAGCATTTTGCCATTTTCCACTATGTTGAGTACTGGGACAGAGATGTTGTTGAGATCTTGGTCCTGGTATGAGTTCCTGGTGAGAAACATTACTTTAAAAAAGAATTAATTGCACATATGCAAAATGGCCACTGAGCTGTTTTGCGTTTTTGAATATGGTAGCCGCCCTTAGTTAAACTGCCATTTTTGTTAAGGGCAATAAATTAGCACATGTGCAAACTGGCCACTAGGTTGTTTTACACATGCCGAAACTGGATGCTGCCCTTAACCAAAATGAAAGTGACACTATTGCCACCATTTTGGTTAAGGGTGGTGGCCATTTTTCCCCCTCACCGAGAACTTGGCGAAGATATCCCAGTTCATCCCGGGATGAAGTGAGCGGCAGGATTTTGATGAGATATCGAGTAATCATGATATCTTGTTTCTGCCCTTGTGACAAGGAAGTACAAGGGAAAATGGAGTGCAAGAAATACTGTATTGTGTCAGTATTACCTCTCATGATTTTAAATGGACAGCAAAGTGGTAAATGGAAACGCAGTAAACAGGTTCCCTGAAAGCGGAAAGTCATAAATCGAGATACAAAATGTCAGTCAAGACATTGGGTGTTTCTACACATACATTTCTCCTGCATGTTTGCTGTTACATGCTGAACTTTCTGTGTGTCTAAATCACTCACCCAGATCTTAAACATCTGGCTCTTTGAACTTCTGCATAGAACGTCTCCCAGTACTTTTGTGTGTCACTGCTTTGCTCCAGGCAGCTGTGGTCACTTGGTTTCCATGGCAGCCTGTCACGTCTACAGCTGCAGCTACTCTAGGCTGCCTCAGGGTAGTGTTTGTGTGACGAATGCATCCAGGACTGCCTCAGGGCAGTGTGTATGTGAAAAATGCATCCGGAACTTACTTGTGGACTTGTAAACCCAGAAGACTGAAAAATCCGGAACCTTAACATGTGTGTAAAAATGCCTATTGTCGAGTACCAACAAGTTCTCAATTCAACTAAGATGGTATTGGGAACCAGACTCTTGGTAAGATTTCCCATGTTGGAGAAAACTCATTCACTCCCCAAGACCCTTTTATTGCCCTACTGGAAAAGCTCCACTTTTCCATGTAATAACCTTACCTAACATTACAACCATAATATTTGTCTTCAGTCTGATTTCCCATTGGCCAGGAAGGTCTTTGAGAGAGTGCAGTAATTTAAGCAAACAGGCCTGGCAGGAGATATAGTTTTATCATGAAGTAATCACAATTCTAGGCAATTACATGGCCCAAGCCAAAATCTCTCTTCCCCTGAGATTTTGATTACTTCATGATAACCTCAGCTTGAAGAGTTGCTTTATTAAAATTCTCATAATTAAAGTAGTTTATTTTTTTTATTTTTTTTTATTTTTTTTAATAAACAATTTTATTTTTCTTCCAACAACATTATACATACTTAACAGTATTAACTTGTATAACTAATTAAATTAAATTAACATTGTAACTTGCTCCGTTGGTATATTATTGTTTTTACGTTTATATCTTATAGTCTATCAAGTATGATCGATTTTTCTCTACGACTGTATGTCCTTGTATGTGTTCTAGACAAGAGAACCATCTTGTTGTAAATTTCTTTGCTTTATTCTCTTGTGTTGCTGCAATCTTCTCCATGGAGTACATATACCAGAGTCTTTTTATCCATTCTGTCTCTGTTAGATTTTTCGCCGTTTTCCAATTGCGGGCAATTATGTTTAAACCCGCCATGGTCATAAGTGTACATGTTTCTTGATGCTGTTTCATCAGCGGTACATCTGGATACAATCCCAACAAAGCAGTTTCTGGCCTGAAAGGAACGATCAAACCTGTGGCCTTTTTCATATACGTCCAAATTATACCCCATAGCTGTTGTACCCTGGGGCAGGACCACCAAGAATGAAGGTAGGTACCCTTCTCTCCACATCCCCGCCAGCACCGATCGAGGCCATCGCCCTCTATTTTTTTAAAATGAATTGGCGTTAAATAATATCTTAGAATCACCTTAATTTGGGTTTCTTTAATTTCTAATGAGCTCGCACAATTGTGCATATAATGTCCAATTTGTTCAACTTGTTGCTTTTCTAGTTTTATTCCCAATTCTCGTTCCCATTTTCCTATGTATTTAGTCGGTTTATTTGCGTCGGCCTCGATTAGAGCCCCATAAATTCTAGAGATCAATCCCTTGTTGGCCGTATGACTGAATACAATTTTTTCAAGAGTCATCGGTTTTCTAGTGAAATGTTGTCTTTTATTTTTATCTGTAAATCTATTTTTCAATTGGAGGTATTGTAATGTGTCTATCTTTGTTTTGGTTGTGTCTTGCAGATCTTGTTTTGTTATGAACTGGTTGTCCTTAAATAATTGTTCAGCTCTATGGATGTTGCATTTGTTTAATGTTTTCCTTAGATTCTTTGCTATGTTATCTTTCCATAATGCCTGGGCGTTTATAGGTGTGTATGGTGAAGCTTCTGGGGAGATTGTTAGTTTTTTTTGTGTTAAGTGCCACTGTTGCATGATGGCGTTTGCAAATGGGTGTTCCGCTATTTTCCTTAAATTTCTTTTATCACGTGTAGTTAACATCTCTTGAAGGTTTGGACTACCTAATAGATGTTTTTCTATTTCCACCCATGTGGTGTTCTTCGTAGGGTGATACCAGTACCTAAGTGTTCTCAGTGCAACTGCTCTAAAGTAAGTTTTTATGTCTGGCATATTAACACCTCCCTTTTCTTTCTTCCTGATTAGTGTTTGCTTATTTATTCTATGTTTTTTTCCTCTCCATACAGCATCAAGCATAGCTTGCTCACATTGTTTTATAAATTTGGTTGGAATTTGTATGGGGAGGGCCATTGCCTTGTACAGGATTTTAGGCAGTGCTATCATTTTGAATAGATTGATATTTCCTAACCAGGAAGTTTTGAATCTTTGCCAGGTTGAGATTTCATTACGTATTTGGTTTAAGATGGGGGGGAAGTTTGCTTTGTATAATTTTGTGTGATCTTTGGTGATATTTACCCCTAGGTACTTAAATTGAGATTCAGCTATTGCAAACGGCAATCGCTCCGAGATGGCTTGGGTATCCTGATTGTTTTTGGTAATTATAAGGGCCTGTGATTTTTGTGGGTTGATTTTATAGCCTGAAATTTTACTAAACTGATTTATTAGAGTGAGGATTTTTGGTATCGTTGCATGTGGGTTGGTGATATATAACAGCATGTCATCCGCGAATAGAGATAATTTGTGGTGAGTCTTATCTATCTGTATGCCCTTAATGTCTGGTTCTTGTCTGATGGCGCAGGCCAGCAGTTCTAATGTGATGTTGAATAACAGGGGGGAGAGCGGGCATCCCTGTCTAGTTCCTCTTGTCAGGGGGAATGGGTCCGATAGTTCTCCATTGATTAAAATTCGCGATCTGGGTTTTAAGTTGATGGCTTTAATTGCCCTTGAGAAATTGCCTGTGATTCCCATATGTTCTAGTATTTTGTATAGGCATAACGGTTCCGCCCTGTCAAAGGCCTTCTCCGCGTCAGCGGATAGTATTATTACCGGTTGATCTATTTTTCGGGCTGCATGAATTAAATTAACTGTTCTTCTAATATTGTCAATTCCTAGTCTATTTGGAATAAAGCCCGTTTGATCGGTGTGAATTACTTCTCCAATTATTGCTGCTAGCCTATTTGCTAGTATTTTTGTGAATATTTTATAGTCTGTGTTGAGCAGGGAGATTGGCCTGTAGCTGCCACATTCCTCTGTATTTCTGCCTGGCTTGGGAATTATGGTGATGACTGCTTCATAAAATGTTGTTGGCATTTCTTGGGTATTCATAATGTTGTTGAATGTGTTGGTTATGTGTGGTATAATTGTTTTACTGAATGTTTTGTAAAATTCTGCAGGTAGGCCATCGGGTCCACCTGCCTTATTGTTTTTTAAATCTTTAATTGTGCTCTTTGTCTCTTTTTCTGTTATAGGAGAGTTCAGATAGTTTAATTGATCTTTGTTAAATTTAGGCATGTTGTATTTATTAACAAATTCTGTTATTTTTTCAGGATCTGGATTTGAGGATGTGTACAGCTCTTGATAGAACTCCACAAATGCTCCTTGAATTTCCTGCTGTTTTGATGTTTTGCTTCCATCTTTCTTTCTTATTATTGGAATGGCAGCTTTTGTTCGCTTTGTTTTTGTTAAGTGTGCTAATACCTTGCCCGGTTTGTTGCAATTTTGAAAATAAAAGCTTTTAATTTTTCTCAATTGTTGCGTGATTTTTTGTGTTTCTAAAGTGTCTATTTCACTACGTATCTTTTCAATTTCAATTTGGTTGCTTTTGGTGGGGAATCTGCTATTTTCTTTTTCTAGGTTTGTTAATTGCTTGAGAAGATCATCATTCCTTTCTCTTCTTGTTTTGTTCATTTTTGCTTTTATTGAAATGATTTTACCCCTTATTACTGCTTTCATTGCCTCCCATACTATATGGGGTGACTCTACTGTCCCTACATTTAAATCAAAATATTCCTTGAGATCTTCTTCTAGCTGTTGTTTTATCCAATCATTTTTTAGTATTCCTCTATCCAATTGCCAGCTGCGAGATTTTTGGTTTGTATTTCTGTTCCAATGGAAGGTAGAAACCAACGCATTGTGATCTGAAAATGTGATAGGGATTATTTCACATTTACTGCAGTAGTGTAGTGTGTCTTTTTCTGTTAGCAGGTGGTCTATTTTTGTGTATGTGTTGTGCCTGCTTGAATGAAAGGTATAGCTTCTTGTGGAGGGGTTTAGACATCTCCACACATCTACTAGACCATGCTGCGCTATCGTTGTTGCAATATGTTTATGAGTGTGAGTAAGTTGTGATTTTGTAGAGTGGTCCAAAATTGTCAAGGGGGAGTTAAAGTCCCCCTGAAGGATTAAAAAGCCTTCTGTGCATTGCATGATCAGTGGGATATATTTTTGAAAGAATTGATGAGTCTTTTCGTTTGGAGCGTATAGGTTGATTAATGTCACCTGCTGTGAATTTAATATCCCCTTTATCATTAGAAATCTACCTTCCTTGTCCTTTTTCTGTTCTAATAATTTGAAATCGGTGGCTGATGAGAAACCTATCAGCACCCCTGTCTTTTTTTTCTTCCCGCATGCAGCATATATATCCCCTTTGCCCTTAAATGTGAACCTTTTCAAATCCTTCTGCAGCAGATGTGTCTCCTGCAGGAAGAAAACCTCTACCTGTTGGTCTGTTATTAGCTCTGAGACTTTTTTCCTCTTTACCGGGTGGTTTAAGCCTTTTACATTTAGGGAAATGAATCTTATATCTAAGGTTTTACCTGTTATCCTTGCCATTGCGCTATTTGTGTTTGACTGCATTTTGATTCTATTAGCACTTGGTGTTCATTGACTTGTTTTCTGTTGGGGTCCCAGATGTCTTTGAGGTGTTGAATGTACCTGGATAATGACAATATTCCTTGCGGAGCTAAACACATATTATACATCTTTAACAACAAACATATACAACAATATAACCTTGCCTGTTTATACTTTGCATTGCTTAACAGCATAACGTTGATGGGAATGCAATTTCCCATTTCTTTCCCTCTTTTCAGAGGGTGCTCTGGGGGCTGCTTATGTAATTAAGTTACTGTTTCTAACCCACCCCTCCCCCCGGCAGAATGATACCTGTTTTACATTTTATCTATTGCGCTAATCGTATTTGATCTTATATATATTATTTTATTTTACCCATTCATCTTTGTTATTTGACCATTCAACCTGTACTAGCAAGACTCATCTTTCTTCTCCTCTATTCGCCTGATCTGGTTTTTGGGCATGTAAAAATATTTCCAAGTCCGTGGTGTCCTCAAAAACCCTTCTCCTGCCATTTACGAGAATTGCTAATTTCGCTGGATGCCACAGTTGGGGTTTGAGCCCCCTTTCATTTAGTTCGTTGTAGAATCTTGCCCACGCCCTGCGCCTTGTCATGGTTTCTGATGCGTAGTCCGCTTGAATCCTGATCTTATTGCCTTGAAATTCCATCGGTTGTCTTTTTTTTCTGGATGAAGTTAGGATGGCTTCCTTGTCCTTGTACTTTAAAAATTTAATTATAATGGCCCTGGGCGGATCAGAGTCTTTTGGTTTGGGCCTCAGTGTTCTATGCGCCCTTTCTATTTCTATGTTGTGGAGCTGTGGCTGTTCTGGAAAATTTTGCTTGAAGATCTGCATCAGCATTTCCTGCATCCCTTCCGCTTCACTATTTTCTTTTATTCCCATGATGCGCAGGTTGCTGCGTCTCGATCTGTTTTCTAGGTCTTCGCATTTGAACCTCAGCAGGGAAAGGGATTCTTTTATTTTTGCTAGGTCTCCGTCTGTGCTTAATGCCTGGTCTTCTAGGTTGGAAATTCTTCCCTCAGCTTGATCTAGTCTTTTTGACATGGTTTCTAGCTTTTTATTTCCACTTTCCACTGCTCTGCTGACTGAGTTGATTTTTTCGAGGACCTCCATTTTATCTTTTTGGGCTTCAGTCCTTGCTATTTGTATTTCTGATCTTGAGGCTTTTACCTCAGCCAGAATCATTTCCATAGTGGACTGTTCCTCGTTTTCTGGATTTTCTGGGGTGTTGGGGGAAGTTGCGGCTGTCATTTTGTCAGACCCCCCCTCTTCCTGAGCGGTTTCAGCTGTTTGTTTTTGTTGCCACATTCTTGTGAGCGGTCCCTTTTCCCCCGCTTTTTTTGGGGGTCCCATGCCCCTGTTCTTCCCCCAGCCGGGGTTGTTGTTAAATTGTTTAATAGTAGGGTTATTATTTGGTATGCTGGTTTTCTTTGAAATGTATATTTTCTTGCTTGTTGCTTGCTCTGCTCTTTTTACTGCAGGAGCCCCTGCTTCTGTTTTTTTTTGTGTGTTTTTTTTTGGGGGGGGATTTTTTTCTTTCTGCTCTTTAGGTCCTTATCCCTGGCAGATTTTTTTACTTGTTCTGTTTGTTTGTATTGTTGGAGGTCCCTCCACTGTCTTTGGGTTTTTTATTTTTCTGCCTTCTGGGTCTTTGTCAGTGGCAGTTTTATTTTATTTTTCTCTCTATTTCAGCCCCTTCTGTTTGGGGTTTTTAGTTTTATTTTTATTTTTTTCTGCCCCTTGGGCCTTAGTCCCTCCACTGTTTGTTTTTGGCCTGGGTTTTTTAGTTTTTTGGGTCCCTCAGGGCTTTTGAGAGGGCTGCACCCGCCATTTTGCCTCCTACCTCGTTTCCCTCTGCTGCCTCTGCCTCGCGCCTCTGCCACCAGAACTTGTCAAGGGGCCTTTTTTTCCTCCGTTTTTCTTGGTCCACTTTGTGTCCCAGACACTCCTACAGCTGTTCCTGTTTTTTGATTTGTTTAGTTTTGGGTTTTTTTCGGTGTTTGTAGCGCCGGAGCGGGTTTGCCGGGGGAGCGTGGTTTCGGCGCGGCCGGCTAGTTGCGCATGCGCATTGCGCCCCCCAAATAGTTTATTTTTTGAGAAAATTAGAGCTGTAGAATGTGAACCATAGGAAACTGACCAATACAAGCACTGCTCACCAGGACAGGATGTGTGTTATATTTTACTTTCAGAAATATTTCAAATGCCAATAACATTGGTCCCTGTGAACTTTTCAGATCTTAAAGCTGCAACTGGGAATGCCGTTAATACTTGTTTACATTTGTCCTTGTTGAATTTCATTAGAAGAAAACAATCGAGACGGAGTGCGAGATACCCTGGCCACCCCACAGAGGGCCACTGCAGCTGCCACACTGTGGGCTGATGGGGAGGAAAGTTTAAAAAAGCAGCACCCCCCCGGGCTCTTGGGAATCCAGGAGGGGGGCTGCCATCACAAGTTCCTCCATTACATGGGTTGACCAAGGAGTCATCCACATGGGGCAGGACTCCCAGACCCCTGTTATGCAGCAGGATTGGGCCCCCAGGAGGAGCTGTCACGAAACAGCAGATCAGGTGTGCCCAGATACGTGCACTCACCCAGCTTGCCAAACAACTGATATGGGGGGCTCGGAGCTGCACGCCGCTCACCCCAGCTGCCACTGTTTGCTGGGCCAGGTGAGCATGTTTCCTGTCCCTCCCATCAGATGTTTGGTAGCCGGGGTGAGCGCACTTCACAAGTTCCAGTCCTTGGACCTCACTTTGCCTCATGGTGAGTGGGGTCTAACAGACAGAAGTCCAGCCTCAGTCCAGTCCACTCGGTGTCGCCAACCTTCTCTGGATGATGTGTCTGGTAGCAGACGGTCACCCAACCCAAAGCAGAAGTGGGCAAACATCTGGCAACCACCAAACTGATGAACAGATGACTCATGGGCTACTGTGGGCTATTCTCTCATTTGTTTTCACCCATTATATTGTTTTAGTCCAAATCTCCAACCTATTAAGGACATTTTGAATTTTTAAACTAACCTCTAAGGAGTTTGTAATTGCAAACCCCCCCCCCCCCTCAGTTCTGTACCATTTGTAAATCTGATAAGTGTACTGTACATGCTTTTATCCATGTCATTAAATGAAGCTATTGAACAATACTGGACACAGGACTAATCCGTGCAACACTCCACTTGACACCTCTTCCCAATTTGAAGTTGACTTATTAATTATTACGCTTTGAGTGCATTGAGTGCAATTTTTTAACAAATTCTGTATCCATCTTGCAGTAATTCCTTCTAGACCACATTTCTCCATCTTGCTTAGGATAATGTCATATGGGACTAAAAGCAAAAGCCTTACTGAAGTCAAGCTATTAGGGATGGGTGAACGCGGTTCGGATGTTCAGAGTTCAGACCAGACTCGGTCTGTTCGGATGTCTGAACCGAACGTCCGAACTGAACTCTCGAAAGACTGAACAGTTCGGTTGTGTTCGGAGGAGTTCGACTGAGCTCGGAGGCAGGAAAAACCGTCTTTCCAAGGCCGAAAATTAGGTTTTGGTTTCGATTTCATTTCGGTTTTGGTTTTGATTTCACTATTTTTGAATGTTTGGCCAAGTTCGGCCAAACCAAACTCGGCTGAACCGAACCATCGAACCCGAACTCTGGTTTCGAACCGAACGACCGAACACCCGAACATCCAAACCACGTTCTGTTCGCCCATCCCTACAAGATACTCAAATCCATGTTATTTGCCAGTAATCACATCATTTTCTATTATGTGCTTACAAATCACTTGTTTTATGATTTCTTCTAATATCTTCTCAAGCACTGAAATCAGGCTAATTGGTCTATAATTCCCCAGGTCTTCCTCCCCACCCCACCCCACCCCATCCCGAGGGATAAAAGATACTGCCAACTGTGTGATGGTGCTGAAATGGACTCTGTCGCCCATATGTTACTGTATTTCCCTGCCTTAGTAGTACCAAGACAGGCCCTATTGGGGGATTATGTGGCAAGTCGCCCCGACTTAGGGGTACCAGTGGGGAGGCTCCTGTCCTGGATTGCTATACCCTGGTCAAAATCGGTGGCAAGACTATTTGTCAGGCGCAGGGCAGTCTTGGGGTGCGAGTCCCCGCTGGAAGATGTTTGGTTGATCCCTCGAGACGATGAAATGGTGTAGGATTGGGGGATCATGGTGGGGACCCGGAGCTGATAGGCTCGCTTAATCCAGGGTCATCTTTGGATTGATGTGGAGTTAGGTATTCATATTTTTCCCTGATCATACGATTTATTATTATTAGGGGTTACCCTGGTGATAAATATTTAGGGGGTTTCTTTAGTTATTTTTAATGCGTTTATTTTTGTGGATTTGTGTTAAGGTCTATTATTATTATTATTAACAAACATTTATATAGTGCCAGCAGTGTACCTGGCACTTTACAAAGTAATAAAATAGACATGGTCCCTGCCCCTAGGGCTTACAATCTGAGAGACAGGAGCTGGGGGAGAGACTTAGGAAGGGGAACAGAGGGAGAGGCAAGGGGTCTAACATTCATGAAGATGCAAGGTCTCAAGTGCACGTACTTGGCTTAGTTACGATGAGAATGACAGCAGGCAGGTCCATGTTGCAAGGATAAGGGTAAACCGATCGTAGGTATAGGAATAGCGGCTCAGCAGGATAACGAGCTGCTGTGCAGGATGGGGCGGTATAGAAATCCAATAAATAAATAAATAAATAAATAAATAAAGAGTCAGACAGAGCAGAGCGAAAGAGGTGAGTTTTAAGGAGAGATTTGAAGGTATGAAGGGAGGGGGCAAGGCGGATGTGGACAGGGAGGGAGAGGTCTAAGTCTGTATAGGCCCCATGTGATTTCCCAGGAGCTCAAATAGCCGTCCAAAGATGTTTTGTATATTGTTGATTATGTGTTATGTATTGTGATTTATTATGTTTTAATTTTGTCTTATATTGTATGAATATTGCTAAGGCCAATGGCCGCAATAAATACTTACTTACCACCCCACCCCACCTCACTTTTTAAAAAAAGATAGGCACTCTGTTGTTCTTCAGTCCTCTCAGATTTCACCAGTTTTCCATGAGTTCTTAAATATAATAACAAATGACATCAAGACTTCCTCAACTAGCTCTTTAAGGACCCTAGGGCATATATCATCAAGCTTTGCTGATTTGTATTTGTTCAAACTGGCCAAATATTCTTTGATGTGCTCCTTAGTCATTTTGACACGTGTCTCCTCCCCATGCACGTTTATATCGGTTTTGGTAGTTATCTCATCACAGCTTATCTTTTTTGAAAAGACTGAAGCAAAGTAAGCACTGCGAAGTCCAGCCTTCTTTGCATCATCTGAAACTCTCTCTTTCATTAAGCAGTAGATCCACAGTTTCCTTTGTCTTCTTTCCCAACCAACATACTTACAGTACATCCCCTTTTTGTTTCTAGCATCCCTTGCTTGTTGTAACTCCTTTTGGGCTTTGTCTTTCGATTTTCTGCTGACAGCCGCATGCTATTACTATATACTAATTTTTAGTATCCTTTCCTTCATTCCACTTCCTGTGTGTTGTTTTTCTCTTGTGCAGCCATATTGGTTTTCTGTGATTCTTCCCAGTCTTTCCTTGTATTGGTTTGGTTTACACTTCTGTTTTCATTACTACTTTTTTTTACTACTACTGCCAGCCTTCCTTTTTGTTTTAGCCCCTTTTTCTTTTAGATTTTCTCTCCATTGGAACTTTCCTATTAGTTCCCTGAGGTTGTTGAAGTCTGCTTTTTTTAAAAAAAACCAAAATCTATTGTGTGAATTTCACTGTACTCTCTTCCCTTTTCTTAGGACAATGAATTCTCATCATTTCATGATCACTTTCTTCCTACCTGCCATCTTTACATTTTCAACCCAGTCTATTGGTCAGACTCAAAACCAAATACAAAATAGAATCCTGGGGTGTTTCTTCAACCCTTTAAAAGAGAAATTTGTCCCCCAAACATGCCAAGAACTTTTTCAACATTCCAGATTTTGCTGTATTAGTCATATAACAAGTATCAGGATAACTGAAGTCCCCCATTAACGCTAGTACATGGCTTTTTGAAACCTTTGTTAACTTCTCAAAAAATGCCTCATCCACCTTTTCTGCCTGGTTTATCTAAGAGATCCCCACCATAAGAGATCCCCACCTATTGTTTCCCCCTCCTACTGGATCTGCTATCCCCCTCATCCTGGACCGCAGTGCAAACATATTCATTTTTAATGTAAAGGTATGCTCCTTCTTTTTTCTTTTGCCTGTCCCCCTAAAATAAACTATATCTCTCAAGATTGACATTCCAGTCATGAGAACTATCTGACTAGGTCGTGTTAATGTCAATGATGCCAGAGTTTCCTAGTCAACGTGGCTAATATGCAAATTATATTTGTCATGGGGTTGGGGTCTCACTACCCCACTCTAGGCTGTCATGACTAGTTTCCCTGGCTTGCAGCTCTCACTGGACCAGCTCTCTCTCTAGAACTGACTGAGCCTGCAATGGGTGAACCTTCTTGTCACCTTTTCAGTCACGGAGTTTCCCAGCACAGAGTCTCTCTAGGTTCATCTGTGATTGTAAACACAGAATTAACCTCAAACTGTGTCCCGCCAATCTTAGGATTAGCAATTCCACTGGACCATACTAAGTTCAGTTAAAAGAAGTTTAATGAATAAATCATGAATGAGCATGCAGTACAAGATTATACTCAAGAGTGCAGAAATCAAAATAACATAACCAATAACTCATTTCTATCTGTACTTGGATTCTCCTGATTTAGGCTTACCCTAATCAAGGTCCAAGGGTATTTCAGTTCATGTCACAGCCAGTGGTGGAAAGCTTGGCTGGGTACCAGTCTTAGATTTTCCAAGGGTCCTTATTTCATAGATTCTTTGGTACAGACTTTCTCTCGCTGATAAGATGTGATGATTCAGATGAAGCCGAAGAAGCTAAAATCTTAACAAGCTGATCTCTCCTCTTTGTCGTGTCTTCCCCCTTAAGAACCTTTCCAGGGTCCTTTGTTTGATTTTACCGCCAGGTGACTCCATGCTTCAGTCACGTCCACAGGAAGAAATCCATTTGCAACTCAATGGACTATTGCTAGTGTCTGTTAGGTTTTTTTCTGATTACACACTCACTCAAGGTCATGAACTTAGCATTTCTCCCTTGCATGAAGTGAGTTTCCTGTTCTCAGCTTTCACATTACATACATGTTTAACCTTTACCTTTACATATTTGTTAGACTTGTAGTCTACATGTTGCCCAATATCTCCTCATCACAATATCTGTGAATGTGAAATGGCACATTCACTTCAGCCCTATGTGCAACAAATGCACAGTGTACAGACAGGAATAGTCTCCTTTCCACTCACATCTAGTTCATAGAAACAAATGATAAGAAGTTAATCATGAGGAACAGCTACGGGTCTGTAACCCCATCCCATCAAGTTTTTTTATGAACAGCTGTACTTAGCAGCAGTCATTCCTGAATGTTCATGCTTGTTAGGAGAGATTTTTTTCCTCATCATATCCCTTCTGCTTGTGTGAACAAAAGTGAAAATGTAGTGACTGAGGTGGTTGTTGCCCCTGACTAGGTAGTCATGTGAACTCTCTCTCTCTCTCTCTCACACACACACACACACACACACACACACACACACACACACACACAGGACACCTCCTCAACTGGTGTAAAATGGGACCACACCAGTTCACCACATGATAACTTGGCCCACTTTCTTCTTTGATCTCGTTTCCTATTTTCTGGCCATTCTAATTATTTTCACTTATTTTTCATAACTCTTCTTTTGACTCTTTTCATTTAGCAGTCTCAAAATGCCCAAACTGGGCATGTGCCAGGTGGGTTATCCCAGATGCCAATGCATCCAACTCCTACTAGTCTATTTTCTGCACCAAGCTCTGGTATTAAATACATAGGACATGATCCTCCAAATAAACAGCGTTAGTGCTAGTACTCAGAGCGAGTAATGAATCCTACTAATGTGAATGGGACTTGTGCCTAGGGATGGGCGAACGCGGTTCAGAAGTTCGGTGTTCGGCCCGAACTCGGCCTGTTTGGATGACCGAATGCGAACCCGAACCCGAACATGAACATACCGAACAGAACCAAACACCAAACGGCTAAATGGCCGAACAGTTCGGTCAGTTCGGATCACGTTTGGTTGTGTTCGGGAGGCTAAAATGTGGTCTTGGCACTGTCACTGTCAGGTCACTGGAAGGCCAAATGTAGCAGGGAGGGGGAAGTCATCTGACTCAGCTAGGAGCAGACTTCCAGGCACCCAGGGTGGAGGGTGGAGAGTGGCTTGGAGTAGCAGCCAGCCTGCCAAATCACCATCTCTTTTCACCTCAGATCACTGGCTTGGCAGTCTGTGATTGGCCACGGGCTAGGCTGCATGGAGACAATGGGGCTTGCGGTGAGGCAGGCACAGCAAGAAACAAAACTGTCTGCCTCCCCCCTTCCCAATACCACTGTTCCTCAACAGCAGGCATTTCAGAAGGCTTCTTCACCCAGCATTTTCCAGCTCCCCAATCCATTGCCAATCCTCATCCTATTTCACCCATCCAACCCATCTACCCCCATATTCTCATTTATTTACCTTAGCTTAGATAGATTTAGTTGTTATTTTTTGTTTTTATCCCTCCCTGTGTTCAATCTTCCTTCCTCCCTCCCCCCTCCATTGAATCCTTTCCCTATATATTCC
>QEPC01000985.1:923882-949878 GCA_003113815.1 Sphenodon punctatus | reverse complement strand
ATTTCGGCGGAACTGTAAGACCTGGCTGTTTGCCCAGGCCTTTGGGAGGGGGGGGGGGTGTGTGATTTTTAATCCCCCACCTGTATATTTATTTTTATACCACCCTGTTTTATTGATATGTTTTATAATTGTATTTTAAATGTTTTAAATGGTTTTTTTATTGTTGTTAACCGCCCCGAGCTGCTGTGCAGGATGGGGCGGTATAAAAATCTACTAAATAAATAAATAAATAAATAAATATACTCATGTCAGAGAAGTCCCCCCTGTACATGCAGGCAAACAGCGGGGAGATGGTGAGGATGCGAGCATCATGGCTGCGGCCCAAGTGCCCAGTGAAGATGTCAGTGAAGCGCCCCCTATGATCTATGAGGCCCTGGAGTTGTAACAAGTGGTATCCGTGCCGGTTGATGTACTCAGCATCATCGTCGTCCATGGGCTGCAGGATCTCAATATGGGTGACATTGATCGCCCCCAGACAATTTGGGAAGCCCAGCTCCAGGAAACCCTCCATAAAATTGTCCCGATTTACCAGCTGAATCACATGCTCCATGAGCAACCCCTCCACAGCCTCGCAGAAGTCCTGCACTATACATGCCACTGTAGAGAGCCCCACCCCAAAGTGCTGTGCTACGGAACTGCAGGAGTCCGGGGTGGCCAAGGCCCACACGACGATGGCAACCCGCTGTGACATGGGAATGGGTTCCGCATATCAGTTCTGAAGGGCTCGAGCCACTCCCGCAAACGCTCAGTCAGTAGCATGAGGGTGTGCCAGTACATTCTGAAGTGCATGACCCAGGTGGCATTGTCCCAATGTGCCAACACCCTCTGCCACCAATGATGAGCCCTCGGAACAGCCCATGTTCACCTCTGTATGGGCATTGCAAGCTGCAGAGCTAGGTACATGAGAGCCCTCTCCCATGCACTCCTGGACAGCAGGGCCCTGCTGCCAGTTGGAAGGTGTTTGCCCGAAGCACTGGCATGCTGTAGGCCATTCCGAGACACCTTGCCATCCCCAGGGCTATGAGTTGTCTGGCCCTGCTGGTTGCATGACGTGTGTGTGCTACCAACCTGACCATGTACCGCTGGTCCGCCTGCGTTCTGTCTAGCTCATCTATGATGACCCCAACTAGTGCCACATGCTTCCAGAACCACTCAGTAACTGCCTGTACCAGGGCCAGGTGAGCGCCAAGCTGCGTGCGATCCATCCCAGCGCTTGTGGCTGCTCTGTTGGTTTGGTCCGCGTTGGGAAGGAACGTGATCGCCACCGCCCTGTCCATGCACCTGTGCCTAATATGTGTACAGCTCCGTCCTCCCCGCCCCAAGGGTCCATTGGGTGCGCCCAAGTGGCTGCACAGTCCCTTTCTGAAGGGTTAGCAGCCCTGGAGATCTTTCCCCTGCATGGTGGAAACGCCGTTGTCAGTGGCAAGGGCCCGGGGGTTCCCCTTGGTGCTGGTGGGAACCACCGGTAGCGGCTGCGGGACACCATTTGGGGTGCCCTCTCCTGCCTCCCTCCCTCCCACCCACCCCACCTCCCTCCCCCACCCCTGGGCATGGGGCCTCGGCTCCCGGGCCTCTGGTCCCCCCCGTGCATGCTCTTGATGGCATTCCTATCTCATCTGGCAGGTGTGTATGAGTGGGAATGTCAGCCTTGCATGCCGGCAGCTGTGTGCTGTCCACTCCCTTCGCCTCCCTCCACAGCTGCCCCATTGTTCCCTTCCTGCCATTATCTGTCAGCCTTGGCGGCCCCTGTCTACCTGTGCAGCCCCCCGGCCCCGCATCCCATGTAGCCCCCATGGCTGCTGTGACTCAGGCCCTCCAGAAGCTGAACCATGGCAGCAGCATCTCAGCCAGAGGTCCTGCTCGGCAGCTCTGGGGGCTCTGTCCGGGCCTGGACCGCCTGCGAGAGCATGGCCCTTTGCAATCTGTGGTGTTCGCCCATTGTTCAGTGCTGCATTCGCAGCTTGCCCACCCAGCCAGATGCCTATCATTGCTTGAGCTTTGGAATGCTACACTTCGGCTATGTTGTGACTGTTGATGAATGCCGCGTGCATTGTGAGAATCTGGGGCTCACCCCCTTCCCTGAGGGACGCCTACCATCCACTCTGAGGGGCCTTGTGGCGTGGAGTCCCGCTGAGACAGCCTCTGTCCTGTGTGTGTGTGCCTTCCCGGGATATGTGACCTGCCTGAGTGAGGGTGGCCCTGCAGTAGCCATGTCCTACTTCATCAGCATGCAGGGTGCACGTGGGTGTCCACGCTCCCTTGAGGCTGCCTACTACCGTCTGCTGGAGTCGTCCCACCTGCCCTGGCCCCCAGCAGCTGATTATGGCATGCCCCCCCCACCATTGGCCTGGAGCTGACGACCCTGTCGGAGGTGTGCAGCCGCTTTGATGTGCAACTCGGGATGAGCTGTGCGGATCCCTTCAAGGCCTTCTACCTGATCTGCTTCCACATGGCCGCCCGAGACTTCTTCTGGGGTCTGTGGCAATGGCCCCGCTATGTGCACCTGCTGTCGGAACCACCCCCTGCATCTGATGGTAGCCCTGGCGGATGTGTCTAGGGAGCGATGGGCACTTCTGACAGCCGGGTGCCTCGTCAGAGATTTCCTTCTGTATGTGGCATGGGTGTTTTGGCCACCGCCTTCTGCCACCCTGGAACTGATGGACCCACTGTGACCCGCCTCTGCACCCCTGTCGCCCTCTCGCCTTGGGTCTGCAGGTGCCACTCCAGGACCCTTCGTGTGCCATCCTGCAAACTTGTCGCTGACAACCCTCCATCTCCGTGAGCTGCCTCCCCAACCATTGCGCCCCGCACTCCTGCTCCTGGACTGGTTGCCCCTGATCCGCAGGGCTGGGGATGCTCCCTCGCCTTGGTGGCCCTCGGCCGTGGACAGGCCTTCCACCGGCCTCCTGTTTGCCTTTGAGCGTGTGTCTGGTCGGCCCCCTTGCCCTCCCTCCTCCGTGCGGTCGGGGGGGGGAGTTGTTTGTGTGTCTTTTTATGGTGCCTCCACTCACTCTCTGGGTGTGTTTTGCCTCCTGGATCTTGTTCTGGGGCAGTGCGATGTGCTTGTTCTCCCCGCCCCCTGATTTGGGCCCGCACCCCCCCTTGCATGTGTCCCTACACGTCTATCCTCATGCTCCAGCACTGTATGCATATTTGCTGGCCCATTGCAGTTAGTGCCAACAATAAATGCCTGGTGTGCCTCCCTGTGCCTTGTGCCGCCTCCTTACTGTTCGGCGTGCTTGGGTTCCCCTTCACATTGCCATTGTGCCCCTGCCCCCTCCCCTGCTGCCGGTCTGTCCTTGCCGGCCCCTTCAGGCCCCCCTCCTCCCGTACATCCTAGCGATCGGGGGGGTTCCCTGTCTGCATCTGGTATGTGCCTCCCTCCGCCCCCTTGCTCCATCTCCCTTTGTAGTGTGGTTGTGCTGCTTCATTTGAGCGTGTGCGCTTCTGGTTTTGAAGTGCGTGTGCCTTCCGTGCTGTCACTATTTGGAAGTGCAACTCGCGCTGCTTCTCCCTCTGACCCCTCCTTTCGTGTTTCCCTTCCCTGGGCGGTGCCCACCACCGTCTGTGGCTTTGTTTGCCCTCCGGCGGCCATGTTTGAGTTTGCGTGACCCCGGTGCATTGTGGGCCTCCCACTGCGGTTCTCGCCACTGCGTCACTTCTGTTGGGTTCCTCCAGTCCGTGTTCTCTCCAGTTGACCCTGGCCAGTGGTGCTGCCCCCGCCACGTCTGTTGGGGGCGTGCGTTTCACCACAGCCCACGGTGAAGCCATTCACACCAGGGTGGGATTCACTGTGGTGGATTTCACCTCATAACGTCTGAAATCACCCATAGTTCCAATCCCCAAGCAAGTATCATAGACTTATAGAATGTCAGAGTTGAAAAGAACCCCGAGAATCATATAGTCCAACCCCCTGCTTGGATACAGGATGACTACAACTACAACATCCCTGTCCGATGGTTGTACAGCCTTTTCTTGAAAGCCTCCTATGATGGAAAGCCTACGATCTCCCTAGGCAACTTGTTCCACTATCAACAGCTCTTATTGTTAGGAATTTTTTTCCTGCTATCTAACCAAACTCAACTTCTTGCAGTCTGAATCCATTATTTCTATCCCTGCCCTCTGTACTGCAGAACAGTTCCTTGACATCTTCTTGGTGGCAGCCAAATCTTCAAATATCTAAAGATATTTGAAGATTGGTATCATGTCTCCCCTTAATCTTCACTTATCTAGACTAAACATACCCAGTTCCTCCAACCTTTCCTCATAAGCCTTGTTTTCCAGACCCTTTATGTTTTTGCTACCGTCCTTTGAATCCACTCCAATTTGTCAAACTCTTCTTAAAATGAAACATCCCAAACTGGACACAATACTCCACGTGAGATCTGACCAGTGCTGAATACAGTAGAATTATTACCTCTGCTGGCTTGGAGACAATGCTTCTGTTAATGCAGCCTAAAACTGCATTAGACTTTTTTGCAACTGCATCACATTGCTGACAAATGTACAGTTTGTGATCAATCACAATCCCTAGGATCACCTGTGCTGCGGCCAAACCAGGTATTCCCCCACCTTATACTTGTGCATTTGGTTTTCCTTCCCTAAATGCAGAACTTTATATTTCTCTCAGCTGAATTGTATTTTATTAATTTCAGCCTATATCTCCAACCTATCGAGATTTTTTTTAAAAAAAATGCTTGTTCTATCTTTCAAGATGGTAGCTATCCCTCCCAGTTTTGTGTCATCTGCAAACTTGTTGAGTATTCCCTCCATACCTTCATCAAAGTCATTAATAAAGATATTGAATAGCACTAGACTGAGGACAGAACCCTGTGGGTCCCCACTCAATACCTCCCTCCAGTTTGATGATGAGCCATTGATGATCACTCTGAGCAGGTTTCTTCAATCAGCCATAAATCCATCTTGTAGTATCAGAAGGTCTTCATCTGGGGGTTTGATACTATTCATTTAAAAATAAGAAAACTGCAATATTGGGAGTCAAGATTTATATGTAGAGCCTAATTTCCCTATTTCCTGGGGCAGGGAATTACAGTGCAAGTGTCAGAACATTGTAGCACTCAGCACCAGCATGAGTCCCACTGCAGTGAATGTGACTTGAGTTGAGCCAATCCACTCAAGGAGGTAAGAGGGGTGTTTTCAAATGAGCAAGGCTTGAGAAGGGGTCTGTGGTCACTGAGTGGCACGGTTGTGGAGCACCTGCCACCCACACATGTCGAGTGGGGAGGATTTTTCTAATGGGCAGCTCCCAGGGTGGCTACTATAGGCACTCCATGCACTCCTGCCACCAAAGACTGACCCTGTAAACAACACACATGGGCAGCCATTCCCCCTCGCCCCTGCCTGGCAATACCCCCCACGCCAAGTCCCGCCCAACTGCTCACCCTCTGCCATGACACACAGCCACGGACACTATGGAAACATGAAGCTGCAGCAGTCAGTAACCCCTTCCTTCCCAGGAACCACTGCAGCTGCTGACTGTTCATGGGCAACAACGGAGGCACATATGGGGGGGGGGGGGAAGGCATGCAGGAAGCTGCTGTCCAAGCTGCTGTCCTCTATGGCATTGGCTCTTCTCTCAAGCATTGTGAGGAGGATTTGTTGTAGTTTGAGCCACCATGGTGTTATATTTCACCCGTGTGTCCTTTAAGAACTCCCCAGAGAGCTGCCGGCAGGGCTGTGGATGGCACTGGGGAGGCAGCTGGCCATGGACCTGTCTGTTGGTGTGGGTGGGCACCCTGGTTTATACGGGCGGAGGATGTATGTGCACCTGTGCCAACGCACTTTTTTGACTTGCCCCACATGGCATACTTTGGATTTTTTGGCAGTGCACCATGAGTGGCCATGAGTGGGTGCTGCATGGCTCACAGGAGCGCACAGCCCCACGCATCTTCAAATGAGCAGTTGGATGTGTGGTTAATGGGTGGCCATGCGTGGTATCATCTCATTTAAAAACACCCATAATTCTACCTTTAAATGCGTCCCAGACTATACTACTGGAATCCGAGTTTAGGTTAATCTCAGCTTTTTATTAAAATAGTTAGAAAAAAGTTTATTTGGGGGTGATAATAAAGTGGAAATGCCATTCTCACCATGAAACCAAATTTCCTGCTTATTCAAGGAAATGCTTTTTCAGCAATACAAAACAAATTGCTACTTTGAAACCAATATTTCATGATAAGGTAAAAGGTGTGCAGTTGAAAAAGGTGCTAAGCAAAAAGGTGTTGCTAAGCATCTCAAAATGTTCAATGAAAAATAAGGTTAATATGGCCTAAAAACTAATTGAAAGTTCACTCTCTCATGGTCTTTGGAATTCAAGAAGATCGCTGCGTTTAAGCACAAAAAGTAATGGTCAAGTCAAGTCAACTTTTATTTATATTCCGCTCTCTCTCGCCTATGGCGACTCAAGGCGGCTAACAACAAAAGTAGAAGACATCCAAAAACAGTAATAATTGTAAATTCAGCACAAACAGCACAACCTCAATGACCCCTCAATTAACATAATAACATACCATTTCGTAACATAATCCCTCATTCTTAACCAATTCCTCCCCGTCCCTCACACAATCCAATATAATAACAACAAATCAATAATATTACAACATCATAACCATATCAGTCCTTCCATATGCTCCATCCCTGCTGCCACCAGGGAAGGGACCCATCAAATCGCCCCCTTACCCTCCTGCTCTCACCGTAGGCAGCTCCCCTTTATGCCCCTCCCCCCGGGAAGCTTGCGGGAGCAGGTCACGGGGTCGCACCAGGGCACCCAGTCCAGGGCACTGGCTTCCTCATCCCTCACACCCCTCAGTACTGACTGCATGGTGTTCTCTCTTCTCCCCGCAGGTGACTCAGCAGGGAATTGAGGCAGCAAGACAGGAGCAGTGGCGGCAGCGGCAGCAGCAGCCTGATAGCACAGGAACTCCTGGCCAGATGGATACAGGTGAGTCACACTGCCCAACCCCCGGCGGCTCCCCTTTATGTCCCCCCCGGACAGCTTGCGGGAGCGGGTCCCGGGGTCACGCCGGGGCACCCAGCCCAGGTGCACCAGCTTCCTCGTCCCCCGCCCCTCAATACTGACTGCATGATGTTCTCTCTTCTCCCCACAGGTGACTCAGTTGATTGTACCATCCAAGCTTCTCAGCTCGCAGCCGAAACGGGGTAGGGAGTCTGAGCAGCAGCGTGAGAAGCAGTGAGGGAGCAGCCCCCAGAGTCTCGCCGCAGCCCATGGTGACTCTTTTCTTTCTTTGTTCTTTAGTGTAAGGATAATGTTTTATGAATGTAACAATGATAAGATGAATTGCTTTGTCTTGAAACTCAATGGAAATTTCCTTACACCTGGGGGATGGGAATTTCCCCCCAAGAAAAAATAATAGTATTATGAAAACAAACTCCTCACAAGTGGTGTCTTTCTAAAGCTAACAAGTTCCAACGACTGTTCATTTTGTCTCGTTTCTTAATGGAATGTTTATATTACAAACATGTTCCAAGTTATGTTGTAATCCATCTAAAAGGTGTCATGATATCAACACTCCAGCAGTTGGGGCCAATTTGTGTGGAGAGAGGGAGAGAACAGAGGAGGTGGGATGCGGAAAAAGAGTGTATGTTTTCTAAAAAGAAAAAGAAATGGATTATAGTTGTTTGTACAGGTTTATTTGTTTATTTATTTTAAAAATCACCCTTAAAATAAGTTGGGGGAAGGGGTTCCGATTTTGTTTTTTTGTTTTTTTGTAAAATGACGTTGTTTATGTCTTTTGGGGTTTTGCCAGATGGAAAGGTTTACTCATTAGAGGCAGCTGTTTTAGCAAATTACCTCACTACAGTATAATGACAGTTATAACAGACTATTGAAGAAAATCCTTTCATTTCCCAGTGAGATCATGATAACTAGAAACAATTTCAATGAGATTTTTGATTTACTTTGGAAGTGATTCAGCTGGATGCATGCTTAATACAGTGATGTATTTCTTTTGTTCTCTTTTTTATATTGTCTATATTAAACATTTGGTTTTGCTTTGAATTAATGTACGCATTATTTTCTCATGGGCCATGTATTTAGTTATTTTAAACTATAACGGGAATTCCACTGGCGAGGAAACTACCCTATATACAATACCACATTGTATAAGTTGAAAAACCTATTCTAGAAACACAGAAATGTACGTTTTGATGCCTTTTGATTTTGTGTCCCTATCCTTCATTTTAAATGCTTTTCCGATAAACAGAAGCAAAACAATTAGCAGCACTAAGTTTAGATGACAGAAGCATTTCCAGTCTGAGAGGTATTTTCAGCAGCCTGTGGGGTTTTTTTCCCCAGGTTTATGTCTTTCTAGCTGAACTTGGGAAAGTTTGTTTTTGGTCAGCCCATGATTTTATTCAAAACCTTGAGCGCATATGTTAGCTGTTCAGATGAAAAGCTCTGCAAATGCAATTTCCCCATGATTTATTTACAACTTCTCTCTGTAGCAGTGCTGAACCAAACAGCTAATTTCATATTCATAAATATTATTTGCATTTATGGGTAGCTATCCAAATAAACGTGTGCACTGAAATAGGTATTTGTATATCCAATTTTGGGTGAAACTTCATTTTGGATGCTTCACTTATTTCATAAACTGGGGACTTCAGTAATTTAAAAAACTTAAGTTTGGTCATTTTGGGACTTTACGGAGTCATTTCAAGATTATTTGATGTTGTTCCACAATGAATACCAAACTACGGAAGTGATCGAAAATACCAAAATGACCAAAATAGCCTGAATGAAGTAACCAAAACGAATATCTGAAACAGGGAAATGAAGCAGAAGGAAACAGTGCTTTGTATTTATTTCACCAGTTCAAAATCAAAGCAGACAAATTTGCTGAATTCTTTGCATCAGATATTCATTTCAGTGCTAGCCTGTAATAATTCAATTCCTATTTGCCCTACCCCATACTCACATAGGGACTACCAGACCTCTGAGCTTTGCTGCCATCTGGCTTGTGGACTCCTGAAGCAAGCTATTTCCCTACGGTATTCACTTCATATTGCAGGGTCCTTCAGTAGCAGGGTCAAGGGTACATGGGTAAGTATTGGGAGGATCCAGACCCTAAGGGAAATCTCTAGCTCAGCTCTCTTTATTTATCCCATAACCACTGTCCCATCATTGTGTACAGTTTCACATAGAAAGTCTATATCCCTCTGTAGCCCTGCAGTACTCACAGCTCTGCTGGCCAGACGCCATCCCAACTACACCTTCAGCCCAGGCAATCCCCTTCTGAGCTGGGGTCTCCTGGAGCCAGAGTTCACACAGCCCCTCTCTGAATTCCTCACGCCTCTTCCCACAGTTCTCTATCAAGCTATCATTTATGCTCCGTTCCCCTCGATCACCAATCTCTTACTGAGCTCTCAGCTCCGTCTGGTCCCACTCAGGCCCTACCTCAACCCTCAGATGAACCTCCTTAAAGAGCTGGAGGTATGGCAGGCACTCTATATACTACACCTTCCTTAGTGATCCCCTCCTTCTGAACTTTAGATTTAGTCTCTCGTATTGCCAATCCCTTCCCCTCTGGCAACCAACTTCCTTGATGCTTTCAGGAATCTGAGCTTCAACCCTCCCCAAAGGTAACACCCTGACCTGAAAACACTTAGGGTGGCCCAGAAACCCAGGGTCACTCTGCCAGTTCTTGGGGTGATCCACTACAGTCCTCAAACAAGTGTTATCCTGCTTTTGGCCCCTTCCTCCCCCCAGAAATGGTGAAACGTATGCAATAATATTGGTTATAACTTGTGAATTCACTTACTTCTCCTTTGAGTACTGCTAGAGAGGGATAGTCTATTAATATCAATCTGCCTCTCTTTGCATTGTGCCATAATAGGGCTCAGGAAGGCATAGGCGACTCTAATGTATAGTTATCTGAGGAAATTCTCTTTGCCGGCAACACTGCCGTTGACTGAACTGACACCAACAACATTTCCCAAGCAGTCCCTTCCCCCAGTCTTACTGAACCACTACACAAGCTGAATGCATTGTGTGGGAGGCCAGTGTCAAAAATGAGCCTCAGGCTTCTAAAAGCACAAGCCAGTCAGTATATTAAGGCAACTACCCACTCAACTTCTCTCTCTGTACTGTGGCTACAGCAGCAATGTGACCATCTCATGGGGCTCATTGTACTGGCAATGCTACTCCTTAACTGAACTGCTGTGGTACAATATCATAATGAATCCATAACAATAGCTCTGTACAGTACATTACTATTCTAATCATATATTTTATTGGTAGCAGTATACTTCTTAAAGTCAGTATTTCATTTGCCTCCTTTGCCTTGTAGAAACCCTGCTGCTCTGACAATGGATAGCCATAAAGCTAATGGTCTTTCTCAGACTTCCCCCTCTGAAAGAGAGAGAAATCACACAGTCACTTCCAGCCATTTGTGTTAAAATACAAAGAAAACAAGAATCATTCAAAAATGATGTGCCAGGCGGCCACCATTAATATTTATTTTGACATTAATATTGATAAGCAAGCACAGTCTGCTTTGTTGTCTACCCCCAGCATCCTTAAGTTCCCTGTTATTCAAGCTAGTTGCCATTAGCTCACATTTTCCTCTGTACCCAAAGCTTCAGAAAACCTTGGCGGGGCTCCAGCTCACTTCCGCTTAAATGGACACTCAAGCTTCAACGGACACACAGCTAAATAGAGGCCAATAATTCAATACAGTATGGCTGTACTGGGGCTGCTAGTAAATCCATCAAGCAGTAAATATCATCTGAAGCCAATGCAAGCTTTTATCTTTCCAATTTTGTGTATGTCTGTGTGAAGCCCAGGCATCCAGCGAATCATGTAATTTATTCTGCAGTGCAGAGCCTGGGCTGTCTCAGACATCATATTGACTTTTTTTTCCATCTGTCAAGGGTAGTCAATGCGCTGCTTTGTGTGTGTGTGTGTGTGTGTGTGTGTGTGTGTGTGAGCGCATTGCATTACATTTTATTTATTTATTTAATTCCTCTCTCCAGCACGATTGGGCAAGGACACATTTTCTCAGATCAACAAATACTAAGAAAAGCATCTGAACATCATTACAACAGCATGTTAAACATTTGTCCTAACCAGTTTGTTAAATCTGGCAACTGCTCGTAATGGTTCAGAAAGGGCTCCCTACTGAAATGTTTTATTAAGCTGCAAATATGCCCTGTTATTTTCTTTTGCTCTTCAGGTCAGCAGAGATGCCGGCATAATGTAAATAATACCGAACAGCTGGGCTTATTGAATTGCGGTGCGTGCTGAGTGGATAATATACATATGCAGTAGATGAAAGCGATACAGAGAAGGGGAACATGCCATCCTCCATATTCACAGGTGGCACAGGGAGATAGAGTTTGCACCCATAGACCCTGTGGGGGATGCTATGCTGTTCAAGGCATTTTCCTGGGGGAGGGCAGGTGGCAGTGGCACTGAGTTCATTTTCGGGGGGGCGGGGGGTTATTACCTTGCTTATGCTAGAGCCCCAGTGGCACAGGATCTGTGAGAAATGCCTTGATTTAACATATTTTCCAGCTGGCTTGGACATACCAACATTGTGGGTTGCCGTAGCTGGCAACAGGTCCCCACATAGAGTGTGGCAATGTGTAAAGCCAGTGCCATTACGTTCCTCCTCTTGGCAGATCTGCCAGTCTCAGTTGCATTGGTGGAGAGAGAGGGGCCTCCAAAATCTTCCAGTTTTAGTTTGTCAAACTAAGAAACTTTACATTCATTTTTATTTATTGATTTATATTATTTATATTAAAATTTATATCCTGCCCCCTCCCATCAAGAGATGGCTTGGGGCGGCTCACAACTACTACATTGTAAGATTATAAAGCAATAAATACAATAAAAACATAAACAAAGAGGAAAACTAAAACCAATTCAATAAGGTAAGAAGTTAACAGTCAAACTAACACACACACCCACTCCTCTCCCATCCCTACCCACTCCCTTCCCCGAAGGCCTGTATGAACAGTCAGGTCTTACAGGCTCAGCAGAAGGCAAGCAGACCTGGGGTCAGTTGAGCTTCCTCCGGGAGGGAGTTCCACAAAAATGGATACAAAATGGATAAATACATTTTTAATGGTTTTAATTTATTTTTAAAACACCACCTTATTTTTAAAATGGTACCCCACATATTTGCATACTCCCAAGGTGTGGAAGTTCGGCACCAAGAGTGAAAACTCTAGTGTGAGTTCTGTAACATATACATTTTCCCATATGGAATCCTGACTTACTCATGCAGAAAACATTCCCCTAAATTCCTGCCTCGCTCTGCATTAAATCATTCAACTGGCCATCCAGTATGTTTTGTGTCTGGCCTGTATGTTGACTGCAAAGTCCAGGAACATTGCCTTCCTCTATAGCTGCAAAGTGCTGAGTCCATGGAGGGTGAAAACCTTGCCCCCCTTGAAATCAAGAGGAGTTTTGCCATTGACTTCAATGGAGTCAATACATCACCCTGAGCACTAAGCTAACAGTCACTAATAACAGTTTACTGAAACGTTAGGGATAAAAACAATTCCATTTTTGTTCCAAATATTCTGAGATAAGAAGGATTATCTCTTTTGTTATTGACACTGCTTAACCAGAAAAAATATTATACTGTGGCTCTACTGTAGCTATTTAAGAAAATGAAAAACACGCTACTTCCTTAGAGTCCTATCCTGGAAAGTGCTGAGTACTTTCTGAAAAGGGCTGAGCATCATTAATTCACATGAGATGTTAGCAACAATCAAGAGACTGCAGCTCCTTGTGGAGCCTGACTGTGGAATCTGGAAATGTCATTTGAATGAAAAATATATTCAAAAAACAACAACAAACAAATCAGCACAAAATATGCCTCTGAGACTCTTCATTGCCTGTTTCCTGGTCTCTTTCACACACACAAACCCTTTTGTGCACAGACATGCATGCATGCATACACACACATGTATGAACATGCGGCATGTGCACACACACATGCATATGCGCAAACACAAACACACACACACACACATAGAGCCAGCATGAAAGCTCACATTCTGTTCACCTTCATTAACTTCCAGAAAGACTATGGGTGTGCAGAAGGCACCCCACTCATTTTTGTTTTAAAAAAAAACACCTTTGTTTTCAGGATTTTTTGTTTTTGCAAATAACTCATTTTCAAGGGGGGATTGTTTTATAAAAATAAAACAATCACTGCACATGCACTCAATGGCCACTGGGGACATCCTGCACATGTGTGATGCTTTTCCAAAATGGCACAGATGCTGCCAGCGCCATCTTGGAAAAGGGCACTCATGTGCAGAATGGTCTGGTGGCCGTTTTGCCCATGCACAGTGATTTTTTGAATTTTTTATTTTTTATTTTAAAAATAAAATTGAATGAAAGCAAACCTATTTGTTTCCTTATTTATCTATGTTTGTATCTTTAGTTACTAAAACAAATGGGAGTCCATTTGTTTTAGTAACTAAAAAAAAATGAATTCAAAGTCCTGCAAGTCACACATTACTTTTACCGTTCTGCAAAACAATAAGCGGCTTTCTTAAAGAAACAAATTAAAAGGCAACTCACAGAGCAATTTCCCAACACCTGAGAGCAATTAATGTAAGGAGAAACAGTAAACATTATCAATTATTTAAAATAAAATGAATTTGTAATGCTGACCTTCTCAACAGTCATCAGTTTTTATACTTACACCTGAATCAACTAATGGGAAACAAAACCACAAGACAGATTCACACTACACTGTGTAAAAAAAAAAAAAGACAGAAAAAGCACTGTCTGTCTGCGTGGTTGTTCAGAGTCTGTGCAGTCAGTTATTTTGTAGGCTCAGCTCAGCTTGTCAATCCTTCAGTTTTGATGCATGCACTCTCTAGACCCCTATATCTTGAACTCCTTTCTATTTTCTTTTTTGTCTATTTTGTGCATTCTCTATCAAAAGAAGCACTTTTCTGATTGTGAGAAAATGATCAAAGGGCAGTAGGCATTTTCTTAGGGTCTTTTTTACTCCCTGACTTTAATGAATAAAAACTGGTATCCGTATGGTGTTCTGAATTGCTTAAAGTATAGAGAAGCTAGATAGAGAAGTCCAGCAGTAGTTGGTTTTTAACACAGTTCTATAGCAAATGTTTGAATCCAGATATTCTTACTAGGGATGTGCGAACAGAATGTGGTTCAGATGTTCGGCTGTTTGGTTCGAAAACCGAATTTGGGTTCAGTTGTTCAGTTTGGCGGAGTTTGGTTTGGCCAAACGTTGCAGAACATTCAAAATAGCGCTATTGGTACCAATATCGATACCGAATTTGAAGATTTTTTTTTGTATCAGTATCATTTGGCCCTGAGACCACCACTGGTGCCAGGAGGTCTGCTCTTCAGCTGCCTCCCCCTTCCAGTCATGTTTTTCCCGCCCAAATGGGCCTTCCAATCACGTTTTTCCGGCCCCCGAACTCATCTGAACTCCCCAATCATGACCGAACTGTTCGGTCATTTTTGAGTTCGGTTCGGACATTCGGTTTTGTTGTCTGAACAGACCGAGTTTGGTCCGAACTCCGAATTTCTGAACCGCATTTGCACATCCCTAATTCTTACAGGTCATTGTCCCAGATGTGGAGGTAGGGAACAGAGAGCTCATGAGAACATGGAGTTTATTACCCAAAGCACTTGCTGTGCATGATATACTACAGGAGCCAGTTCCCCCACCCCTTTTTGGCACAACTATGTCCAAAGATTTTCAAAGCAAAGCCTATTAGACACAAAGTACAAAAAGTTCTTTGTGACTGTTCAAGCTAAACAAGGCTTGAAGAGCTGGTGTCTATTTTTCCCCTGACTTCTATTTGTAGTTTCAAGGAAATGCACAGAGTGCTTCATGCAGAATGACACAAGCTTCCACTAGGTCAGCCACTTAAATTCCTCCTACACAAAGTCTGAGTCTTTGACTAATTGTCTCAGTTGCAGGTCTCTGTCATTACCATGAAGACAAGATAGATTATTGGTTTTTAGAAGCTGGATCATTATATTCCTGCCAGTTGGGAACTAGTAAGTGGGAAGTGTTGTTTTTTCTGGTTTTCCATTATTAACTTTAAGGCTTAGTTAAAAGTATCCTCTGGAACAAAAACACGGCATGCTGGGTATCAGCCAGATGCTGATACCCCAACAAAAAACGGCATGCTGGGTATCAGATTTAAAAGGGTGTGTGTGTGTGATCAGCTATATAATGTTAACTTGTTAAAGTGGCTGCAAATAAACAAACAAATTAATAATCCTTTACGTTTGTTTTTGTAGTTCCACAGCCCTTAACGCTTTTCAGTAATATGAAGTTGTGCATGTTAAATGTCTTCATTGACAGCTAATTGCTTTTCAGGGCAAAGCATAATTAATTGTTTTTTGTCTGGTAACTAAACACACACATACGCACACACATTGTTACATTCAACAGGGGATGGGTGGCTTCTAAAAAGTCATTTGTCAGAACAGAAAAACATGAGTTTCCAACCAACACATAGCTGCTGTCACATCTAGATAAGCGCCCTGCCCTGCCTCCAGTCTGTGGTCATATCAGAGACAGTATAAAAGCAGCCCACAAATAGACTTCTGTGAGAAAACACTTGCCAGATAAAATTGTCATTACATATCTGTGAACCGATTTACTCCTCGCTGTTACTGTTGCTGCTGCTGCTACGCAGGGGCCTCGAAGTGGAGTAAAGCTGTGGTCGCACTACACTTTACTGGACTGACAAAAGTAGGTTAGAGAGAAAAACAGCATTCTACCAGGGGGTTGGGGAGGAAGAAGGTAGCCACAAGCCAGGGGTGTGGGGAATGGCCACATGGCTGGTGAGGGGAAGCTATTAGTTAGTTGGCCCAACATGCAGCAGCAGTGACATTTGTCTAACCACCCAGCTGCACAATCATGATTCTGGGTATTTTCAGACGTGACGTTGGCCGTTGGCCCCGTACCGGCACCAACGGCTTCGTTCCCCGCCGGGGTCACCCCGTAACGGCACAACAGATGTGCCGGGGGGACCCCGGCGGGGAAAATGGGTCGGGGCCGGGGCTGTGCGGCGCAACGTGCGGCCGCACGGCCCCGCCCCCTCCACGCACCCCGCCGCCCGCCCTCCGAGGAGACGGGCGGGCGGCGGGGCCAATGCGGCCGCCGCGTCCGGCCGATCGTGCCACGGCCCGGGATCCCGCCGGGGATCCCGGGCCGTGGCACGCGGCCAGACGTTACTTTTCCTTGGCCACGGCCCGGGGTCCGTTTGACCACGCTTCCCGGGACCTTCCCCCGGCTAGCCCGGGAAGCGTGGTTCAAACGAACCCCATGTGCCGATTGACCGTGGCCAACATCTGGCGCGCCGTGAACAGACGTACGGGACACGTGACCACAGGTGGGTATTCACTGTGGTTCACCGTGTTCGCGTAACGTCTGAAGACACCCGATGTCACTAAATTTAAACAGGCAACAACTTTGCAGTGTTTTTGTCATTTTATCTAGCAGCATTCAGAATGTATCATGATGCAAGAAGAAAAGGAGAGTCAACATAATCACGGGGGCAATTCTCTGATTCAGTAGCACCAGTGCTACCGCTTAGACCTTTCTTGCGTGAGCTGCGGCGGCACCGCAGGAGTTTTGAACAGTGCCAGCTCCTGCTGTGCCATAGCAGCTTGCGGGAAAGCAGCCTAAGCATGGTCTTGAGTCCCTTTTCACCTCCCACAACTTCCCTGACAGTGGTAGCATGATAGTGATGGGCCAAACTGAGACTCAGTCTTGTGCTCAGTGCCAACACCAGTGCGATCCCACCTAGAAGATCATACTGCCCAATGGCAAATGATACATTCAAAACTGATAGGAGAGCCTTTCTCAGCAAACACATTAGTATGTTGAACAAATGGCTTAAGAATATGACTGAGGTCAAGGCTTTACTGGGATTCAGAAAGAGAATAGACTCATATGGATAGCAGCTATCCAGAGTAGCTAGACACTTTTAAAAAATAAAAAATTGAGCGTTTTGGAAGGACTATAAAGCTTTGAGCTTAAATCAAACTCTTACTATTGAGGATTAGGAACAAACTTTCCCCCGGGGGCAGCTTATTCTGTAGTTACTGAATGCACTTGCAGGGTTTCTTCCATTTTTCTCTGAAATGTTGACTGCTAGAGATGCAATCCTGAAACAGATGGATCACTGGTCTGATCTAAAATGATAATCCATGTGATCCTACTAGTAAAGTTTCATATATTTCTTTCTTCAATTTAATTGTAAGTATGGTATTTTTTGCATGGACAATGAAATTCACAAAAGCAAATAGAATGTATCATCCTGCTAAAGATTCACAGGTCTTGGAGTGAAAGACCAAGCTCAACCCCTCCCCGCCCCCCACCCAAAAAAAGAAACAGTCATCAGAGAATAATACCAAGTTGCGAGCACTTTTTAGCAGAAGGTAGCAGCCTAGAAATTTAACTAAAAAACTAAATAAATAAACAAATAACCCATAATTATATTTTGACACAACAGAGAAATATCTTGTTTTATGTGATACTTTCTGATGGTATGTAATGGATTTTCTATCTTTTTTTTGCCCGTTTGTGTATGTGTATCTTTCTCTGTTTTTTTTTAGCACAATTAAAAAAAAAGACAGGAAATTTGATAGTAATACAAATTGTTTTGAATGACAAAGAATATGAATTGAGAAACTAAAGCAAGAAAACTCACACAATTATGGCTGAAAATTCAGGTTGATCCTATGACTAAGGGTGTTTTTACATGAACACTTATTCTGGGATTAAATCACTAGTCCCGGGATGACTTGTCCGCCTAAATGCAGCATTCACTTATTATAATCCTAGGATCACTAAAAAACCCTGGGATTACAAACCCTCTTTTTCGAGGGTTTGTAATATCTGGCTATTAATTAATCCTGGGATTAGGTCCATCTAAATGACTATCCCAGGATGGTCAACTATCCTGGGATTAGTATCACAAAATGTTATGGCAAGAGCTGACATCAAGTGATTTCCGACGTTAAGGGCCTCCCTCTTACCACAGTCAATTCCCTGTGGTGGAGGAGAGGCCCATAACATCTAATGGGGTTCCCGCCAGATGTTCACCCCAGTGAACCTCCGGCGGGAATCAGATTAACCACAATTCCGGAGGTGAGGCCAGTCTCACCTCCGGAATCGTGGTTAGCGCAACCACGATCCAGGATCAGTGGAACATAACGTCTGTTACCTCCGCCAGCCCAGATCGTGGCTCAGACCACGCTGCAGAATTGGGTACAGTGACCAGATTGGGCGCAGCGGCCAGATTGGCCGCTGTGCCCACCCATCTCCCAGAGGCCGGCCAGCCGGGGGAGCATGGGGGGTGGGGCTGTGAGGCCACATGTCACGCCACGCAGCCCCTCCCCCTCCCTGATCCCCTGTAGGAATCAGGCCGGCACATCTAAAGGACAGTCGGCCTGATTCCTGTCCAGGATCTGAAATGAATCCTGAACCGTGGTTAGAGGGAGGCCCGTCTCATCTAAAATCACCCATCCTCTCAATGCAGTTCTGCCTCTATGATTTCTAGTAACACATATTACCTCCGTCATCCTTCAAAAATGCACTGTGGAGCTCCAAAGCTTAAATACCGGCAGAACAAAGGGATGAGTTTCCATTTTCTTCCACTCAGAAATCAGAAAAATGAAGAAAATCAGATTTTCTTTAATTCCAGAAATCAGTGTGCTGAGCATGGACAAAAAGCACCATGGGATTGATATTAATCCCAGATACTCTCAAACCGGGATAAGAGCAATGTGCTGTTGCTCAAATGAACTATCTTGGGATGGATTCATTCTGGGACAGAAATGTCTGTGTGAAACATATACCACTTGTAATCCCTGGATAACAGTTCCAGGATAATTTTCTCCTAATGAGGTTTCTGTGTAAAAAAAACCTCACAGTCATTTGGATCTGTGGGTCTTTGGTTTTGGGATAGCCCTTCCATATACATACACAAGCGGGCCTGATTTGTTCAGAGAACTATGAAAGACTGGAAGTGAACCTTTTGGTTCCCAAGCTGGAGGACTTAGATGTCTACCTCTAACCCCCAGCGCTTTCTTGCTGGTCATGTGTGGGGATGAAGGGAGATCTAGCATGGGAGAAAAAAGCAGCAACTTTTCTCCTGCAGTCCCTGCCTGAAGCATTGATTGAAGATAAGGTACTTTTACAGCAACTGTTTTATATTTTGGGTGCGGGCATGTTTGCACTGATTCATCTGCAGTGTGTTTTCCCCTATGATTTTTGTGGGGTATTTTTGCTCAGAATGTTTTTTTTCCCCATTGACCCATTAGCAGGTGGGCAGGTGGAGGGTGTTTTACTCAAGGGTTTTTTGGTTGACTTTTTGTTGTTGTTGGGTTTCTGGTTGTTTGTTTTTTGCATTAATTGATTTTGTAGGGTATTTTATTTGCTTGGGAGGGGGGTTGCATTAATTCCTCTGAGAGATGTTTTACACTAGGATTTTTGCATTAATTTATTACTATGGAACATTTTGGCATGGAGTGTGTATTGTGTTTTATTGTGTTGATTTTGTGAATGGCTCTGAGTACCATTTGGCAGGGGATCACTATATAAATAAAATTATTATTATTTATAATGTATTAATTATAGCATGATAAATGTGGCTTCAAAGTACAGTTGTTCTGTCCACCCTAGCATGCAATTGGAACATGTCTTCAGCATGGAAGGTGATATTGTAAGTCCCGACCAGATTACTTGAGATAACTCGACTTGTAACTCGACTTGTATTGAATAGTTTTATCTCAAAGACATTTTCCCTCAGTATGTCCTAGTTAACTGTATGGTACTGTATTTGGAACTCATAAATATTATACTGAAACTGAAATGATAATACCTGGGAAACTGTTATTTCCCAAAGCTTCAGAATGTTATTTTTAAAATGGTGTTCAAATGAATTTTTTCCCCAATAGTTTAAAGATCCAAGACCTGACTCTCGACTTTGCCAGATGTTTTATTTTATTTTATTTGGCCATTAACTTGAAATCTACCCTTTTCCCTGGGTCCTTGAAATTAAACAAGGATGACATGTCAGCAAGTTTCATGAGTCTGTTGCCTCTGATTCCATGAGCTGTCATTTAAAGAGTTACATTTAACTTGTGAAAAGGTCACTTCGTTATTAAGAAGCAAAATTGGTATTTTATATGATTTGTGTCTTGATCCAAATTATTCCTGACTCATTAAAGAAATAATTATCACAAACATCTATGCATATGTGCACATTCAAAGCATAGACAATTCAAGAGTCAGACTAAACAAATCTGGAACCCCAGTATGCTGTAGGGATGGGTGAACAGATCGCGGTTCGGGTTCGGCCGTTCGGTTCGGCTGCGTTCGGTTTGTCCGTTCGATTCGGCAGTTCGGTTTGGCTGCGTTTCGTTCGTCCATTCGGTTCGGCAGTTTGGCTAGTTCACCGAGTTCGGGTTCAACTGTTCAGTTCGGTCGTCCGAACAGGCCGTTCGGCTGTTCAGGAAGTGTTGTTATGGGTGTTTTTTTGTTTTTTATATGTTTTTTTGGTTTTTTATTGGGTTTTATATGGTTTTCTTTTGTTTTTTATTTGGTTTTTTTTTTATATATATGGGTTTTTTAACTTATTTTTTTATCTAATATTATATCTATCTATCTACGCTAAATCTACAAACACTAAAACTAACTCACTAACACTATCTCTATCACTAAGCTAACTCCTACAACTCTATCTATCTATCTATCTATCTATCTATCCCCCATCTCATATCCATATATATATATATATGTATATGTATATATATATATATATATATATATATATATATATATATATGGCTATACATATGGCTATATATATAGCCATATGTATATATATATACATCCCATATATATGGGATGTGGGGGAATCACAAACAGAAGAGGAGTCTGTAGTGAAATACATACATACTCAATGAGTCTGTACAGTGCATAACACAAGGTTTCAGTTTATGGTTTAAGTTTCATTTCATTACAAAACTGAAATGAAACTTAAAGCAATCTAAAAATCCTACTCAACGCCTGCTGTTCAGGAACAGTGACTAGCTCAGAAGATGTTGGGAAGGGGGAGGCAGATAATTGGTTTTGTTTCTTGTAAGCCTCTCCACCCCGGTGCTTGGAAGTCTGCTCCTCAGTGACTGACACCTCCCTGTCATGTTTGACCTTCCAGTGAACATTTTTTTGCCACCCGAACTCATCCGAACATGATCCAAACTGACTGAACTGTTCGGCCATTTCGCCGTTCGGTGTTCAGTTTGTTCGGTATGTTTGCATTCGGGTTCGGGTTCGAGTTCGGTCATCCGAACAGGCCGCGTTCGGGCCGAACTCCGAACTGCCGAACTGCATTCACCCATCCCTAGTATGCTGTCCTCTTGAGGGATCCAGCTGTAAGACCCAGTGGTTAGGATGCAAACTTCTTTGTTGTACCTCCATCAAGGTGCTCTGTCACAGCAGCTACTGTCAATAATATGGTCAGTAGTGTAGCCAATGCAGACTAGCAAGTTATGGTTTCAAGAATCCATAAAAAATATATGGATATCACTAAGTATCCCTTGGTCTTCTAATATTTTTATTTTTATATATATATTAAACAAATTTTGCTACCCCGCCCCTCCTGCTCCAGGCAGCTCGGGGCGGCTTACATATAAAAACAATAGAACAAGCTAAAACAATACCAAAAAAGTAGATCTCTCCCCCCCCCCAACCCACACCCCCTAAACCCCATCTTCCCCACCAAACGTCTGGTGGAACAGTCAGGTCTTAGTCATATGCTGAAAGGAAGGGAGGTCCGGAGCCATCCGAGCCTCTGCCAGGAGGGAATTCTACAGTCAAGGTGCAGACACTGAAAATGCCCTCTCTATAGTGGCCCCTCGTGCCACACAGGGAACCTCAAGGAGGGTGCTCCCGGCTGACCGCAGGGGTCGCTTCAGAGCACGGAAAGTGAGCCGTTCCAGTAGTTAAGTCAGATATCCTGTAGGTAAGTCAGATATGATCATCTTGAATTATTATTAATCATTTATATATAACTTTTTGTGTTCAAAGTGTTTTCCAATCCTTATTTAGTTCACCCACACAGCAACACTCTGATGTAGGTCATTGTTGTTTCAATTTTACAGATGGGGAACTGAGGCAGAGAGTTAGTGACTTGCCCATGGCCACACAGTCCGTTCATGACTGTGGATGAGAATAAAACAGACGGGAATGAGGGCCCTGGCAGTCATGACCCCTCAGGTCAGCTGGGAGGGCAGTTCACATGAGTAGCTCCTCCCCCCAGTAATCCAGGCATGGGGGCTGCTGTCAAAAGTCCCTCCACACCACAGTTTGGCCAAGGAACTGTCAATACAGGACAGGATGCCCAGACCTCTGTTGAGCAGCAGGATTGGGCCCCCGGGAAGAACTGCTGCCAAACAGCTGATGAGGGACCTGGAGGCCCACCCTTACCCGACCTGGGTATGAGAGCTAAACAGCTGATCTGGGGTGCTCCTCAAGGCCCCTGATCAACTGTTTGCCAGTTGGCATTAGGCCTGAAATGACATGTGGCGGTGTCCGACAATTCTGTTGGAAACCTCCCATCCATTGCCATTTTCCCAACACATTGTGGACACGGGATCCCCATACTTGTCCTGCTTTCAACAATTGCCTGTCACTATTTCTTGGCAGCAGAGAAATTGTTGGAAACTGTCAGAAATTCCATAAAGCATCGTAAAATACTTTACGCATCAGGCGCCACTGGAATGTGTTGCTAAAGTGTCAGAATGTGTTGGTAAGGTGTTAGAAAAACTGTCAGAAATGTCAGAACTGTCAAAAATTGTCACTATTATCTTAAGTGCCACAGAATATCTGGAACTGTCGCAAAATGTCAGATAGTGCCGCAGAATGATGGCAAATGCCGTCAGAGTGGTGGCAAGACTGTCAAAATGTCGACATTAAGCAGCAAAATGGCAAACAGTGCTGCCGCTTCAAGTCTAGCTGGCCTGAGCATATTCCTCTGGGCCCAATCCTCAGACCTCACCTCACGGCAGGGCTGGGCAAGCCCTAGCAAATGGGAGGGCAGCTGTTAGCCCAGCTTAGCCCAGGTCGCCAGGCCTTCGCCTGAGCTGCATCGCTGACTGCTTCTGGCCCACACGTACCGTAGCAGCTGCCTGTCTGCCCCAAGGCGAATGTGGACAAACATTCTGGTGGCGCCCAAACTAACAACCAGGTAACAACTCCTGAGCTAACACAGGGTCCTGTCTCATTTTCACCCTAAGACAGGATTATGAACCCTAGTCTCCCAACCCCAAGTCCCAAACCTTATCCACTAGGCTACACTGATGGTACACTGGAGCTGTCAAATAAATGTTAATTGTTCAGCAACATCCATAATCAGATTCATCAGACGGTCAGGGCCATTGCAAAAATAAATCTTATTCAGCAGTTTAAGTGTCTCTAACTTGTAGCAAGAGTTTTATTGACTGATCTGTATTGTGTCATTTGAAAAGCTGATAGTAGACACTTTTGCCTTCTACAACTGATTCAGAAAGCTTTAAAAAAAAAAGTGTGACTTTAACTAGAATAAATTAATCTGGCAGGGAAAAAATCCACTGGCCAGTTCACACAATGCAGTCTGTAACAGGCAACTCTAGAGACGGTTTGTCAGTTCAAGTTAACAATGGCCAAAAGTGGAATAAAGTTCAATAAAGTGCATTCTTGTTCTATCTCAGACATGAAGTCAATAGGGAGCGGTCTGGCTACATATGACTTTACACATCTGTCAGCTATATCATACACATAAATGCAAAATGTAACACTCAGTTACATCATGGAGATTTGTGACACTCCCTCCAGGAGTTCATTCTTTCATCCAATTAATGTATAACAATAAAAATAAATTTAGTATGTTGACCTGTGCCAGATATGGAATTTCACTAGTATTGTTCATGTTCTCTTTTAGGATCATTATACTTATTTTCTTCAGATCAGCAGTTATTAATCTCAAAAGAGAAGCAGTACCTTTCAACCTCAGTAAATTGAGAAATATAGGAAAATCCATTTGCATCACAGTTTGAAACTTTCGATTTATAGGATGATCACACTGGATACTTTTATTGGTTAAGGTTTGCAAAATATGGCACATACAAGGTGTAAAATAAAGAAAATTGCTTATGCTGTTTTTTGCCCCAATTTTTCATTCTTCAAGCCTACCCAAAAAGCCATATTCTTGATTGGTGCATGTCGGCATAGCTCTATTGATATCAGTGAAGGTGTGCTGAGTTGTACTAGTTGACACTCCAAAATAGAGATATTTTGGAGCTCTCAATTTCACACCACCTCTATTTATATCCATTTTGAGTATATAAAAAGCCTGCTAAAGAACAATATTAAGGGGTCATGAGAACATAAGTAGTAACATGCTGGATCAAGATCAATGGTCCATCAAGCCCAGCATCCTGTCTCCAACAGAGTGGACAATTTCTTTCTCTTGTGTGAAGCACCATACAGGTTACAATGGTCAATCCATTCCTAGTTGTTCCAGACCCAGTGTTATGAGGTTATGTTCCAAACTGCGAGGTACTGGGTTTAAGGGGAAAGAGGGAAGAGGAGCACACCACACACCCATGCCCACACTAGGCCTTGCCTGTAAACAAACCCTCAGGATCATGATTGGCTTCCGGAGTTAAAAAAAACCCAGTCTAGATCACCATAGGGTGGCGGAGAGGAGCGCAAGGCCTTATGGTTGCCAAGTTACACACACACACACTGGAGTAAGGAAGGGCCACTTAACAAGGAAGGGGAGCAGGGAGGTGTAAGATGGTGAACAGGAAGGGAAGTGCCAGCCACCGGGACAGGGGAACAGGATAGGGGAAGCACACAGGGAGGGCCGAGGTAAAGTGAAAAGGGTGGTATATGATAAGAATTCCCACACCCACACTACAACCAATCCAAGAAGTACTCACCCCAACCAAGCTCACCAGAATCACATCACAGACAGCAATCTAATGCACAAATTCGAAGGTCTACCAAACAACAAAGAGAGGGCCAATCTCACAGGGACAAGAGTTCCGATCACTGGCAAGGTTAGTAAGGTAGGGAGATGCTTTTATCCTCTGCAGCTCAAAAGAAACGCAGGCGCTCTGAGTGCCGCGGCAGTGAGGCTGGGGGCATGGTGTCTGCCGGCAACGGCAATATGCCCAGTAATACTGTCCTTAACTACCATTTCCACCAGTTTTCCAGGCACTGACACCAGGCTACCTGTCTAGTTTCCAGGATCACTTCTGGAACCCTTTTTAAATATTGGTGTTACATTCGCTACCCTCCAATCCTCTGACACAGTAGCAGATTTAAGTGATAGATTACAAATTATCAATAACAGGTCTACAACTTCATATTTAAGTTCCTTCAGAACTCTGGGATGAATACCATCTGGTTCTGGTGATTTGCTACTATTCAGTTTGTCATTCTTCACCTATAAAGCTCTTCACAACCTTGCTCCCCCCTACCTCTCTGTGCTAATTTCCCTCCATACTCCAGTCCGTGAACTCCACTTCTCCTCTGTCCCCTCTCTTGCCCTCCCATGCCTCCCCTGCCCACATCCGCCTCACCCGCTCCCTTCGTACCTTCAAATCCCTCCTCAAGACCCACCTCTTCCGCTCTTCCCTCCCTGACTTCTTGCGCTCCTCACCTAACTCCTGCTAATACCCTCCATCCAGTAAAATCTGTTACCTGAATCCCCACCACATGAACCAACCGGCCATCATTCTTCATGTAACTAAGCCAAGCGCATGCACCTGGGACCTCGCATCCCCGTGAATGTTACACTCCTTGTCTCTTCCTCTGTTTCCCTTCCTTTGTAAAGCACCAGGTACATTGCTTGTGCTATATAAATGCTTATCATTATTTATTATTAATTATTATTATTATTATTATTATTATTATTAATAATAATAATAATAATAATAATA
>QEPC01000985.1:894908-906809 GCA_003113815.1 Sphenodon punctatus | reverse complement strand
CTCTCACTCTCACTCTCACTCTCACTCTCACTCTCACTCTCACTCTCACTCTCACTCACTAGATGGCCTCGGCCGGCCTATCTGACTGACCTCATGACGCTGGGTGGCATTGGGAAGCTGTAAGCCTGCCAGCCAGCCTCTGGCTAGATGATCTTGGCCCACCTATCTGACTAGCTCTCTCTCACTGCACAGTCTTCGCCAGTCTATTTGAGTGCCCTGCCAAGGTCCCAGCCTGCCTTCCCTACTGCCTCTCATGTCACACTGCCTGTATGCCCACCCTGGTTGCCAACCTCAAGCCCTGCCTTCTGCTGCTCATGCCAGGCTGTCTGTCTGTTGCTGCTACTGCTGCTACCTCTGCTGTGCCATGGGTTCTGTTCCCCAGCAATCCAATGTCCGCTTCTGCTGCCTCTGCTGTGCCATCGGTTCTGTGCCCCGGAAATCCAATGTCCGCTTCTGCTGCCTCTGCTGTGCCATGAGTTCTGTGCCCCAGAAATCCAATGTCCGCTTCTGCTGTGCCACATGGCTTCTGTGCCCAGGCAATCCAATGTTTGCTGCTGCTGCCTCTGCTATGCCATGGCTTATGTGCCCCAGCAATCCAATGTCTGCCACTGCTCCACCGATTCCTGGCAGCCTCCAATGACCGGCCAAGTAGGAGTGTCAGGCCAGCCACCAAGCCCCAAGCCTTCCTGGCCTCTGCTGCTGCCGCTGGGTCTGTGATGGCCAGTCATGGTGCCACAGGCACCCCCAGGGGCCAAGCGCCAAGCCTGCCTGCCCGGGCAATCTGGGTTGCCAAGCCCCAAGCCTTCCCAGTTTCTTCTTCTTCTGCTGCTGCTACTGCAGTGTCTCTGATGGCCTGCAATGCCCCCACAGACTCCTCTGGAGCACCCCAAGCTTCTGCAGTGGCCGAACTTTCCAAACATTCAGGTGTGACTGAACCCACGAACCTGAACTAAGTTTTCGGGCTGAATATCCGAACCCCATTTTGTTTGCACATCCCTAATAGATTAGATATTTAGATATTAGGCTGTTTTATTATATATATTAGGATTATAGGATAGGAATATTTTGAATTATACATAGGTTAGGTTTAGCTTAGATTGTGTGTGTGTGTGTGTGTGTGTGTGTATACACACACACACACACAATCTAAGCTAAATCTAATCTATGTATAATACAAAATATTCCTATCCTACTGTCACCGGGGTAGGGGGTTTGTGACTCACAACGCGGAATCCACTCGCAACTGAGACTTGTCCCTGGCTTAGAGGAGATGCAACGGTGTCTAAATGCCTGTCAGGATAGAAGTGTGGCCTTATGAGTCTATCAGGACTCAGGTCTCTATCATCATAGGGTGCCAGGTGGCACAGGGAAACCAAGCCTTGCCCCACATATGCACACGTCTTAATCCCTCTAGGACAAAGTGGGTAAGGATAGTGTGTGGGGGCACATGAGGAGGGTAGGAAGGGGACCAGAAGGGAACAGGGACACTCAGCAGGGTAGGGACACAGCCCAGGAACCAGAGGGGAGAAGGGCAACAAACACTCACCGGGCGCTCTCACTCTGCACACACACACAACCAGGGGACAATTGTAGGATCAAACAGACACACAGGGCTCTAGGAAATCACATGTACTCTCACTCAGTCTTTACAGGAAAATAACAAGAAAGTAACACATAGCTTCACTCGCAAGGGGGCCGGTCTCTCCGTAATCACCAGTGCCATACTGAAGCTGGCACTGGGCTTTTAACATGAGGGCCCCGCCCCCGTACATGCCTGCAAGCGCTCCGAGTGCCGCAGCAGGGGCGGGGGCATGCCTACAGTGCACACAGGCACGGTGGGCATGGCTGTGGGCTCCACGACGGGGCTGGTGGCCCAGGGAGATGGCATAGGGGGAGTGCCGTGCTGCCCTGTGAGCGGCGGCACCCCACCAGGGCGAGGTCCGCCAGGGCACTGTCGCAGGGCTCCCTGTCACAACTGGAGCCACCGCCTGGAGGAGGGGCTTACACCTATAATCCTTATATATATATATATATATATATATATATATATATATATATATATATATATATATAAACTAGATATTGTGTATATAGCATTATAGCAATACCAATTACGATACCAAAAACAAAATCTTTGTTTGAAATCAGTACCGATACCGATAGTGACAACGATAATGAAAAATGACATTTCATTATTAAGAAAAATGAAACGACACACTTTAATACCAAAAATTATAATAAAAAATAAAAAACAGCATGGGGACCTGGTGCACACCCCTAGCTTATTTCCCAGATGGCAGTATTCTGAATGATATATGAATGGAGAGTGTATCAAACTGTATCACTAGCAGGCATATCACTGAACTCTGTACTACCTGATGCTTCAAAGACAGTCCATAGTATAGCATATTGCAGCAGTCCAACATTCAACTATTTGAGTTTGGTACATGACTCAGGGAAAGAGTACCAAAGTGGCTTTACTTGATTATGCCTTCTCTTAATATCTGGCCTTGGCAGGACTTCAAAGACTGCTCTAGCTTGTGCCAGCACTAAAGGATGCAGGATCACTGCAACATAGCAAATTTCCAGCCACAATTCATTTTATCACTATGCACTTCCGATAGGTTCCATAGGTAGGTGTGCAGAACTGTCCAAACTGACTTTAAATTACCTAGAAATTCCCCAGTAATGATCACTGGGTTCATTAAACACAGACACCTATGAATGAGAATAGAGCAACACTTTAAATCTGGAGATACCATTAAAGTTAGTTCAGCTCACTTCTTCCTTCAAGGGACCATCTCCCAATTCTCATTTTCCTAGTACTGTCCAATGTAAAGGACTGTCTCTAAAATTTAAAGCATAACATAGTCTAACTCATAACTTTTATTTCTAATTTCCCAATGTTACCCAAGTAGTAGGGGAGACTTATAATCCCTTTGGGACCCCAAAGAAGCAAAGAGGGACTGTGTCAGGGCTAGTGAACTGACTAAAGATTGCTGTTTTTATATCTGTTGGATAAATGTTTAAAGCAAGAACTGTACTTTATTCCAGCATGAGCATTTCCTGGTTCCCCCACTAAATTTTCATTGAGTAGATTCAGGAGCTTCTTAATAAGCAGCCTGGCCAAGTTGGTGAGCTCAATCCCATCCCATCCTGTGCGGATTGTGTGCACGCACACAGTCACGCACAAACCGTACCCAGCCACGCACAAACCATATGCAAACCATGCAGGTCCACACTGAGGGCATATTGTGCCCTGTGGAAACCACGCGCATGTGTGTGCGCACGCCATTTGCGCTGGATGCGATTGAGCTCATTGACTTTAAATATATCCACAGCAATGTCAGACAAGTGAAGGACTTCCTCCGTCAGAGTAACTGTCATACCTAAGGGTGAAAATAAGTGAGACAGTGCTCAGCCAGATCCCTGGCCGCCCCATGGAGTGGCACTACAACTGCTACTCGTTGGCCCCACATGTAGAGCAGAACAAGCATGCAGGCCCCCTGCGGTTAATCCAGGTGGACGGACAACCGTCTCACTTTCCCCATGCCACAGGTTCGGCTAAGGAACCGAACACACAGGCAGGTGTTCAGTCCTGTCCCTGCCCCGCTCCACCCACCACCCCTCCCAGTATCCCACTCCCCGCCATGTGGCGGGGCTGTGCAGCTGCGGGATCTATTTTTGATTTCCTTCGTCCCCTCCTTGTTCCAGCTGGATGTGGGAGTGTTGAAATATCACAAGAGAGGCTGGGTTTTTTAACAAGAAACTGGAAGTGTCACAAGTCTTATGCTAAGGCTTATTCTCATGAAATTTCAATCCTAAGTATATACTCAAGAGAAGAGTTTGTTTAAGGTTGTATTACACCTGAATTTAATTAGTTGCTTAATATGTACAGAACCTTCTGACAATCACCAGCTATCAATGTATTTTATGTGTGTTTACATATGAAGTTACAAGAGCGTAATTTTTTTTAAAAAAAAAACAACAACAAAGGGTATTTTCAGACGTGACGGGCCATTTGGCCCACCACGCTGAATCCTGGACCGAGATCTCTATCAGATCCCGGTCCGTGATGAAGCTGGCTATCCTTTAGACATGCCGGATCCATCATGCTGGGGAATCTTGGTGGGGGCAAGGCTGCGCAGCGCAACGTGTGGCTGCACAGACTGCCCCCCCCATGCTCCCATGGCCACCTGCCCTCAGGGAGACGGGTGGACGCAGCGGCCAATGTAGCCGCTGCGCCCGATCCCATACCTTGGTTAGGGCCACGATCCGTGATGGGCCAAGGTAACAGACGTTACGTTTGTCCCATCACAAATCGTGACCAATCTAACCACAGTTCTGGATCTCCGGCCGATTGGAGGTCCAGAACCATGGTTAGCTTTGATCCCCGCCAGAGATTCACCATGGTGAGCATCTGGTGGGGATCAAACAAATGTTACCGTGATCACTGCCACCACACGGAATCCACTGGGATTCACTGTGGTGAGCAGCAATTTTGTAACATCTGAAATTACCCAAAGTGAATTTTCACAAACCTATGAAATTGAGGTAAATATCAGGCCAAATACAAGCACCTCAAAAGGCATGGGCGAAAATAGTAATCTGTAAATTGTGCTTAGAATATCACAAGGATGAAATATTCAGTCCAAAACAATTTTCCAGAACTAATGGTAAAATTACAACCCAAGGAAGAAACATTTATACTTTTTGATTTGCAGTAGTATGTTGCATCACACCATGACAGCCAAATGTCAGTCTTGTCAAATCACACCATGTCACAAATGACACAAGGCGACCTGGCACAGCTGATGTAACCTTATGTCAAACACAACATGCCAAATCCAAAATGGAAAAGAAAGATATCATTAAGCCACCTTTTAGAAAACACAGGGGTCTTTTTAAAATGTTGTTTGCAGAAAAGAAAAAAAAAATCTGGAGGATAGATAAATTGTATGCTTGGCTATTAAAGTGCCTTGGATTAGCAATCCCCAAATTTGTGGTAAAGCTTTTGAAAGACCTGTACATGCTGAGGATGTCCCTAGGACATTTCCTCTGTGATAAACTGTCAAAGCTTTCGAGAAATCCTGCTTGTCTTGCATAGACTCAGCTTCAAACTGAAATTGTTCTCCTCCATTCTCCCAGGATTAAATCAATATGATTTGGATGCTTGCAAGATGACCACTAGCAGTCAGAAAAATAAATGATTTAACCATCCTAGGAGTACAGGGAGAAAGAAAGGAAATTAAGTTTTTATTAAAACAGATAACAGGCATGCTATCAGTACAGCACTTTCTATTGCCTGCTGAGTCCAGTAATGAGGATTCAGGACTCTGTAAATGATACACTGTCAGAAAAAACCTATGGATGCACAGCAAGAGACTCATAGCAGCTTCATTCTCCTGCAGAACTTAATCTTATGAAACATTTATTTAAGAAACACTAACCAATTAAAAACTGCATGCGTGTTTGTCTTTTCTAAAAGATACTGGACTCCAAAAGCTGAATTGCTTCCCCCTCTTGCAGGCTTTGCTGGCATTATCAACTGTCTGATAAATTAGAAATATAAAGCGCATCCCCCAAAAGAGTGGTTTGTACCTTCACTCCATTCTCAAACATAATGAGTCTATACGTTCTGAAGTTAACTGTATGCGCAGAATATAACAAACAGTTATGCTTGCTACTTGTCTTATTTAGGATGTTTAAATTGTACTTAGAGTGGAAAGACTGACTGGGTTTGTCACAAGTTAGTTATCTAATTGAAAAAAAATGCTCTAGGACTCTCATTCTATTGCAGCTAAGCAGAGTGCTTTTCCCAGATGCATTTGGCGATTCTTACAAGTGTTCTTGTGGATTCCCTTGGAAAGTACCTTACACTGGGACCTGCATTTACTGTGTTTCCTTCAATGGGGAAAATGAACTGAACATAGGTCCTTGGCCTTACACCACCACTCCTCAATTGTCTTCAGTGGAGTTACTCTGAATTTACATTCCCACATTGTTTAACAGTGCATGTGGATAATAATGTGCTCAGTTGCCAGCAGCACAACTCCTTCAAAACTGGCCTCATAAAACCAATTTATCCTTTACAAATTATGCTGTGATGTAAAAACAAAGACACAGAAAGGAAGAAAACAAACCATTAATGCATCCTCCTGTTCTTACACACTTGGTTATTTGTTGATGTGTTGACCATCAATGATATATTGAAGGAGTAATTTGGGTATCATTTACATACGCTGCTTTAATTACACCCACACATGCATACTTTGAAGTTAACATAAAGGGATAGATCATCACCAGTCCTTGCTAAATTTGCACCATGAAGAAGGACTGGTGCAATCCCATTAGGGATGTGCGAACGCAGTTCAGACGTTTGGTGTTCGGCCCGAACTTGGCTCGTTCAGATGGCTGAAGCGAAAGGCCGAAGTGAATGACCAAAGCCCTGAACAGTTCAGTCGTGTTCGGATGAGTTCGGGCATGTTCGGGTGGAAAAAACAGGGCTGGAAGGCCCGGGGGGGGCAGATGAGGAGCAGACTTCCTGGCGCCAGGGGTGGAGAGGCTTGGACTAGCAGCCAGCCTCCCCAATCACCATCCCTCTTTTCCTCAGACCACTGACTTCTAGGGATGTGTGAACAGAACGGGGTTCAGATGTTCAGACGTTCGGGTATTCAGTTCGAAAACCGAGTTCGGGTTCAGTCGTTCAGTTTGTGAACTGAGTTTGGATTCGGTCATTCGGTTCGGCGGAGTTTGGTCCCCCCCGAACGTTCGGTAGAGTTTGGACCCGCCACGAGACTTGGGGCACTCCAGGGACCCCCAGGGGTGCCCGTGGTGGCATGGCTGGTCGTCAGAGACCCAGCAGCAGTAGCCCCCCAGGTCTGCTCGCTCTATGCTGGCTGGGTTCTCCATTTCTAGTCGCCATCATGGCAGGTGGTGGCTGGTTACCTGGCCATGTGAATCACCACTGGGCAAGGCTACCTAACCAATTTGCAGAACAGTTGGTTCAGCTCTGGTGAGTAGGATGCTAGCCTGGAATGCCCAGTCCTGTATGGGTGCCATGCCAGCCACCAAGCCCTGATCAGGCCTCTTCCCTGCCTGGAATGTAGGCCCAAGAACCCTGAGGGCAGAACCTGGAGCTGGAGTGGCTGGCTGTGATGCAGTGGAATGACAGCTCGCAGTGAGCAGTATGATGGCCCCGGAACCCTGACGGTGGGTCCTAGGACTAGAGCGGCTGGCTTCTGAATTCCAATTCCAATTCCAATTCCAGTTTAATTTATACCCCGCCTCTCTCTCTCGAGGCGGCTTACAAAATATACATATACATATGTCATGGGTTATCCACGCAGGGGCCCAAAGAACAACTGTCACAAGCATCTAACATAATATTGTGGGGTTTGGCGGGGAACTGCCTCCAAACCCCAGCTAGGGGATAGGGCAGGAGAATGGATTAAGGGGGCACGAGACACTACCCCACAAGCGGTCCCCTGGGTCCGCAACTGACCCCGACCTGGGGAAGGAAGCAGCGAGCCTGAAAAAGGTTCCCTCAGGGTCTTATGCGGCAGTATGGAGGATCTCAGTCGCTCCCTGCCAAGCTCATCACAGGGACACAGGCCACGCTGCTTCCCGACCAGGGAAGGCCCCTCTGTCGCCCTTGCAAACACACGGACCCCAGGAACCAGGAGGGGGTGCTGGGGTAGTGGTATCTCCAGTGGGGGGATTCCCCACCCGGGGTAACCCTCGGGTCTAGGGAGTAGGGCTCCTTGTATCCTAGTCTGTTCGGGGCACCACGTGCAGGGGAAGGGAGAACTCTGACCACGCACACTCAGCTTCACGGGGCTACTTACACGCACTATCGCACTCGCACTCTCTCTCCCACGCGTACTCACGTTCGCACTCTCAGTCACTCTTAGAAGGCTTCTACTCAGTACTTCCAACGTTCCCAACAACACACTTCGCACGGGGCCGGTCTCACAGGCAAGGCTCTGATCACCAGCAATGAGAGTGCGGCGTTTGCCCCCCTATATAGGCGGGGCTGGGGCGTGCCGCTGTAAGCGTGCTGAGTGGCGTAGCGGCGTCTGCATGGGCGTCGCTGTGGGATTGACGTTGTCGGGGGGCGTGGTTTGGCACGTAGCGTCCCCCGGTGGAGTGCCTGGTGCGTTTCGTGGAGGACGCGTTGCCGGGGGTGTGGCTTGCTGGCCCGTTGCCGGTGGAGACCTTGGGGCAGATGCAGGGCGTACTGGGGCTGTAGGGATGGTCGTGCGGCGTGCCCTGCCCCCCCACACCGGCGCCCTACGAGTCCCCCATCTCCTCAGGCCCCAGGGCCTGACAGTACCCCCCCGTCCAGGGGGGCGCCCTGCGGCCGGCGCGGGAGCCGTGGGGTGACGGGCATGGAATCGACGAAGCAGGGTGGGGGCATGAATGTGGGTCACCGGCTCCCACGAGTTTTCTGAGGAATCATACCCTTTCCATTTAACCAGATACTGGAGGCGCCCCCGGTGGCGGTGGCTATCCAGAATGGCTTGCACCTCGTACTCGGGATTGGCGGGGTCACAGACGGGCACCGGTCCGGGGCACGGCGGGAGCTGGTGGGTGCTGGCCGGTTTTAGCAGGGAGACATGAAAGGTCGGGTGGATCTTGTAGTGCGGGGGTAAGTTCACGGTATAGGCCACGTCGTTAATTTTTCGTTTGATAGGGAACGGCCCCATAAATCGATAGTCTAGTTTGGCCGATGGCCGCGTAGTGGGGTAATGTCGACGATCTACCCAAACAAGGTCTCCTTCCGAAAAAGAGGGAGCCGGCAGTCTATGCTGATCGGCGTACTTTTTGTAACGTTGGCGTGCTTTTTGTAGGAAGGCTAGTGCGGTACTTTGTGCTTGGTGGATCTGGGACACCAGTGCCCCTGCAGCGGGAACTTGGGGCAAGGCTAGATCCGGATTGCAAATGCGGGGGTGGAACCCATAGGAAACGAAGAAGGGTGAGTTCCCCAGCGAGGCGCTGAGGGTGTTGTTATGCACGAACTCTGTTATGGGAAGTAAATCGGCCCAGTCGTCTTGCAGGTGGTCTACGTAACATCGGAGGTATTGCTCGAGAGCTTGGTTCGTTCGTTCGACTTGACCATTGGCCTGGGGGTGATAGGCTGTCGTAAGATTTAGTTGAATCTGTAGGGCTTGTAATAGGTTTTTCCATAGTCTTGAGGTGAACTGTGATCCACGATCCGACACAATGTCGATGGGCACGCCATGCAAACGGATGACGTTTTGTAACAACAGTTTTGCGGTCTGCTTAGCGGTGGGCAACCCTGGGCAGGCCGCAAAGTGGGCCAATTTGGTGAAATGGTCAATGACCACAAAGATAGTCGTCTGTTTCTGCGACGGAGGGAGTTCAACAATTAAGTCCATGCCTATACGTCGCCAAGGGCCTTGTGGCAGCAGTGCTAGGTGTAGTAGTCCAATGGGCTTCCGTCGGGGAGTCTTTGTTTTTGCACAAATGTCGCAGGCTTGTACATACCGTTCTGTGTCCGCGCGCATAGTGGGCCACCAGACCTGCCTACGCACGAGCTCGTAAGTTCGTTTGATTCCCGGGTGCCCCGCAAGGGGCGCATCATGATGGCTCCAGAGTAATTGCCGACGGTCCTCAGGGGGAACAACGTGGGGTTCCTGTTTGGCCCTCCTCGCGGGGTTTTCTCCTGTATTCGATGGGGTAGCTTGGTTGGTTGCTAGGATGTGGGTAAGCCCGGTGCTGGCCGGAACGATCGGCTCCCCCTGGTGGTACTTTACTGGTTGATCCCCCAGTGAACGGGAAAGGGCGTCTGCGACAACGTTTTGTTTTCCCGGGCGATACTGGATTTTGAAGGAAAACCGGGAAAAGAATAATGCCCAGCGCCCATGCCGGGCGTTGGCAATTTTAACCGACTGGAGGTAGAGTAGGTTCCGGTGGTCGGTAATCACTCGAATGGGCCACTTGGCCCGCTCTAAGTAGTGGCGCCATGTAGTGAAGGCTGCTTTTATGGCCAATAATTCCCGGTCTAGGATCGTGTAGTTCGCCTCCGCTCCGGTGAGTTGTCGCGAGTAGTAGGCGCAGGGCATCAGAACTGGTTCCGTGGGGTCCTCTTGCAAAAGCACCGCTCCGATCGCATTGTGAGACGCATCAGTTTCTACTACAAACGCCTTCTCGAAGTCCGGGAACCGTAATAAGGGGGCCTGTGTGAAGGCGATTTTCAAGGTGTCAAAGGCACGTTGTTGGGGCGCGGCCCAAACATAGGGCACTCCTTTACGAAGGAGTTGCGTAAGCGGTTGTGTGGTCGCTGCGTATCGGGGAATATATTGTCGGTAGTAGTTGGTGGTGCCGAGGAATCGTTGGAGGGCTTTAACTGTCGTGGGCGGCACCCAGGCCAGAATAGCTTGCACCTTCGTATTGTCCATCTGTAGCCCTTCGGGAGAGATGACAAATCCAAGGAAGGAAATGGTGGTGGTGTGGAACGCACATTTGGATAATTTACAAAACAAGCGATGGTGGCGAAGTTTGGCGAGTACCTTCTGTACATGCAGTACATGTTCGGCTACGGAGTGGGAATAAATGAGAATGTCATCTAGGTAAGCGATTACGTAGACATCCAGAACTTCACGGAGAACATCGTTTATCAGATGTTGGAACGTGGCGGGGGCGTTGGCCAGGCCAAATGGCATCACTACGTATTCAAAGTGTCCATATCGTGTACGGAATGCTGTTTTCCACTCGTCCCCGGCTCGCATACGGACTAAGTTATACGCCCCTCGGAGGTCCAGTTTGGTGAATATCCGGGCCCCCTGTAATCGGTTAAGAAGTTCTGGAATTAACGGGAGGGGGTATTGATTTTTAATGGTCATGGCATTGAGTTCGCGATAATCGATACACGGCCGGAGTCCCCCGTCCTTCTTAGGCACAAAGAAGAGCGGTGCCCCGGCAGGTGATGTGGAGGGGCGAATAAACCCCTTCCTCAAATTTTCATCGATGTAGGTTTTTAGTGTTCGCAGTTCGGGGCCCGAAAGGGCATAAATACGCCCGTAGGTCGGCTGATGGCCCGGGAGGAGTTCAATGGGACAATCGTAAGGGCGATGGGGAGGAAGGATGGATGCTTCATGTTCATCGAACACGTCTGCGTATTCTTGGTACCTCGGCGGAAGTTCCTCTTGGTTACTGGTGGTGGTGGCAACGCATAAGGACGCTGCAGACGGCGGTTCCGGCCCTTCTGTGGTCTTGAGGAACTGGAGCCTCCGTGTCTGCCAGTCAATACTGGGGTTCCACAGGCGCAACCAGGGGAGTCCGAGCACAATGGGGAAACTCGGGGTGCATACGACGTCCAATTGTATGGGCCGGGTACGGCCATGCATAGTTAAGGGCAGCGGCGGTGTCTGTAGGGTCACGGGCCCCGACACCAAGGGGGACCCATCAATAGAATGGATAAGCTCCGGGATCTTCCGGGGTTGCTGGGGAATCCGGTGGCGCCGGAGATAGCTGGCGTCCACGAAATTCCCTGATGCCCCCGAGTCAATAAGGGCCCACCCAATTAGCGTACGTGTAGGAGTTATTCCTAGCGAGACAGGGATCCGTAAGTGGGGCCATGTCTCTTGCCGGGTAGCCCCTGCCTTGCCAGCTCTCGGGGCATTATTTGGGCTTCGGCCCAGGAGGCCCCCTATGCCTCCCGGCCGCGAGCGTTTCCCGATTCCCTACGCCCCGTGGGAAGGGCTGGACAGTTGCGGGCGAAATGGGAGGCCTCTCCGCAATAGAAGCAAAGCCGGGAAGAACGTCGCCGTTCCCGTTCCGTCGCCGTGAGGGGCCCTCGAGACACTCCCACCTGCATCGGTTCCGGTTCGTCTTTGGGTCGGGGTTCCGCTGGAAAGCTTCCACTCGAGAAAGGGC
>QEPC01000985.1:870840-889070 GCA_003113815.1 Sphenodon punctatus | reverse complement strand
GGTGCCATTCTGTCCCCCCTCTTGTTTAACATCTATATGCAGCCGTTAGGGGAGATCATGAGGGGGTTTCAGGGCATGCAGTGTCATCAGTATGCTGATGACACTCAGCTCTACCTCTCTTTTTCCATCGACCCAGGCCATGCAGTCTCCTTATTTTCCCAGTGCCTGTGAGCTGTGGGGACTTGGATGAGGTTGAGCCATCTGCAATTGAATCCTGATAAGATGGAGGTGATGTTGTTGGGCGAGGGCTTGGGGGTGGTTGAATCTCCTCTTGTTGGGGGGGGGTTCGCCTCCCCATGGTCTCTCAAGTGCGGAGTCTGGGTGTGCTCCTTGATTCGCGGCTCAGCTTGAAATCTCAGGTTGTGGCCGTGGTGGGGAGTGCATTTTGGCAGTTACATCTTGTCTGGCGGCTTCGGCCGTATCTCTCAGACTCTGACCTCGCCACTGTCATCCATGCCTTCATCACTTCGAGGCTGGATTACTGCAACGTGCTCTATGTGGGACTGCCCGAGAAGCTGGTCCGGAGGCTGCAGCTGGTGCAGAATGCTGCGGCCCGTCTCCTGACAGGAGTGGGTCGCAGGGAGCACGTGACACCAGTGCTCCGGGCTCTGCACTGGCTGCCTATAAAGCACCGGGCCAGGTTTTAACCAAGGTGCTGGTTTTAACCTTTAAAGTCCTTCACGGCCTGGGCCCTGCTTATCTGCGGGATTGCCTCACTCTCCATGTGCCCATGCGATCCTTGAGATCAGCCTTTTTGGAGGTTCCCTCGGTGAGGCGGGTGGCCACCGATGTTAGATCTTTTTTGGTGGCCGCCCCTGTGCTGTGGAATTCACTTCTGGAGGAGGCTCGGCTCTCTCCCACTCTCCTGCTGTTTCGGCATATATGTAAGACCTGGCTGTTCCATCAGGCTTTTGGCGAGGGGTAGGGGTGGGGTGGGGGTGGCGTTTTTCCCCACATATTGTATTTTTAAATTGTTTTAAAATTTTATACTGTTTTAATTAATGTTGTTCACTGCCACAGGCTGCCCTGTGGGCAGGAGGGGCTGGATATAAATTTTAAATAAATAAATAAATAAAAAGTTTCACAAGCAGGTTCTCAACTTGCAGACAGCCCCCCAGGAAGGGCAGGGTTTGTTTCTGTGTGGGTGTGCGAGAGAGAGAGAGAGGCTATGGCAGTCTGGCAGAGGCATAAGTGAGCATCAGAAGGTGCACTGCCCGCTCTCACAGAGAGATCGCTGCATGGGGGGAAGCCTTGGAAGCCAAGATGAGAAATATAATACTTAGTTGCATTTGTCTGTTGGTCCCTTTGAAGCCCTCGAGTGGAGAGGTGTGTTCAGCTTGTAGAAAGATCGTCTGGGGCGGGGGGGGGGAGACTTGAAACAGTGCCCCAGGTAGAGCAGTCAGCCAGGATATCATATTTCCTGTGAGGGGGTGCCAGAGAGAAAGAGAGACTCTTTGGCAGCAGGCAGCAGGCGGCAGGTGGGCAGAGGGGCTATTTCAGCTGCCGCAGCAGGCATCAACAAGTAGCTTCAGAGGAGTAGGCTGGCGGAGGGGCAGGCTGTTGGGTGGACGGCGGTGGTCATTGGCCAGTCAGGCACAAACATCAACAGGAACCAGATGATGGTTCTTGGGACTGGAGTGACTGCTTCTGGATGCAGTGGAATGGAATGACAGTCCCCATGAATGGAATGATGGTTCCAGAATCTTGATGATGGTTCCTGGGACTGGCATGACAGCTTCAGGTACAGTGGAATGACAGCCCATGGGAGTTGAATGATGTCCCTAGAATTAGTGCTTGCTTGGGCACACTTCATTCAATCATGCGATAGGTGGTAGCTGGTACAGGAAAGCACACAGGCAGGCACATATAATACATTGTGTGTTATTTCCATCTCATTTTTGTAGGTTTGCTGCTGGATGTGGGCATTGAGAATGAGCACAGATGAGAGCTCTCATTGGTTCTGGCAGGTGTCAGCTTGAGCTGGATACACCTCTCCCCCTCCACCCCCATCTCTCTCGTTCTAGCGGGGAGCCTCTTTTTCTCTCTGGTCATATACTGCAGGTGACAGCATGGGTGGGATCCTGTCTGTCTCTCCTCTTAGCAGTGTGGAGATTTTCTCTCTCTCTCTCCACTAGCAGCAGGTTGCTACCTCGTAAATAAAGGTTCCTCGTGCTGGTTCTCATCATTCTTACCACGTCACCCTGCATTACATCCCGATATGGACTTGTCTTATTTCCCTAAAAAGGGTTAGATGGAACTGTCACTCTGAAAGGGAGAGTGATTCTTAGCCTAGAGAGGAGCTCGAGGGCAGGCATGCCATGGTGGTGGGCAGTTGCTTTGGGCACGAGCAGTAGGTTGATAAAGAAAAGGTGGAATGACAGCTCCCTGTGACTGAAATGATGGCCCCAGAACCCTGAGGGCCCCAGAACCCTCACTTCCTGTAATGTAGGCCCCAGAACCCTGACAGTGGGTCTTGGGGCTGAAATAGCTGCTTCTTGATACAGTGGAATGGAAGCTCCCCATGAGCGGAATGATGGCCCCAGAATCCTGATGGTGGATTCTGGGATTAGAGTTGCAGCTTCTAGATGATGTGTCTAGACAGCCCTCCATTCCTGTAACATAGGCCTCAGAACCTTGACGGTGGGTCCTGGGGCTGGAGTGGCTGCTTCTTGAAGTGGTGGAATGACAGCTCCCCGTGAGTGGAATGACAGCCCCAGAACCCTGATGGTTGGTTCTGGGGTTACAGTGGCACCTTCTAGATGATGTGGATGAACAGCCCTCCCTTCCTTGAATGTAGGCCCCAGAACCCTGAAGGTGGGTCCTGGAGCTGGAGTGGCTGCTTCTTGAAGCAGTGGAATGACAGCTCCCCATGAGTCGAATGAGAGGGTGGGTCCTGGGGCCAGAGTGGCAGCTTCTAGATGATGTGGATGGAGAGCCCTCCCTGCCTGTAACATAAGCCCCAGAACCCTGATGGTGGGTCTTGGGGCTGCAGTGGCTGTTTCTTGATGCGGTGGAATGACAGCTCCCCGTGAATGGAGTGATGGCCGCAGAACCCTGACAGTGGGTCCTGGGGCTAGAGTGGCAGCTTCTAGATGATGGGACAGCCCTTACTGCTAGTAATGTAGGCCCCAAAACCCTGATGGTGGGTCCTGGGGTTTGAGTGGCTGGTTGTTTCTTGATGCGGTGGAATGACAGCTCCCTGTGAGCAGAATGACAGCCCCAGAACCCTGATGGTGGGTCCTGGGCTGGAGTGGCAGCTTCTAAATGACGTGAATGGACATCAATCCCTGCCTGTAACGTAGGCCCCAGAGCCCTGATGGTGGGTCCTGGGGCTGGAGTGGCATTGGTGGAGCAGTGGCAGAGGCCTGGCCAGGGCTTGGTGGCTGGCACGTCTGCTTGGCTGGGTGTTGCAGGCTAGCAGGCATTGTTGGAGCAGTGTCAGACAATTTGAAGTCTTCAAGGGCCTCATGGATAATGGAAGATACATTACATACCTGGAGGAAGAGCTGGCTGAGTTTGTCCTGCAGTGAATGGATGTTGGTTTATCTTCCAAGTTCCTTCTGTTTCTAGTCAACTTGGTGAAGTTCAACGGGTGCTACCTGGATGATTGTGTTGCGGAAATGGCCCATATGATCTGTACAGATGTGCAAACAGTCAGTCCTAAGAGATAGGCGAGCGCCATTCCGAAGGGACGGGCAATTGCCGATGGCCTCCGTTGCCCTCGGCCGATCGAAAGGGAGTTCAGATCCCTGAATCCAGAGAAGCGGGGACGCTGGAGTCATGGCCAGGAACAGTTTCAGCATGAAGAGTGTGAGAGCCAGGATCTCCCATTCTGCCCCATTGTAATGTTCACCCAGCCCCCGCCCACTGGCGCACTCATCCGAGCTATCGCCGTCTACAAGACTGAGGAGCAAATGGCTGACGTGGAGTACCAGCAGCAGCAGCAGACATTGGATTGCCAGGGCACAGTAACTGCAGCTGGCACCCCTGCTTGACCAGGCATTGCAGGCTCACTGGCATGGTGGAGAGTCCCAGCCAGGGCTTGGTGGCTAGCAACCTCACTCGTCTGGGCATTGCAGGCTTGGGTCATACTCAGCTGAACCCAAGAAGCTCTACTGCCAATTGGTCAAGCCTTGCCTGGTGGTGAATCATGTGCCCACACATCAGCAGACATTGGATTACCGGGGCACAATACCCGTGGCACAGCAGAGGCAGCAGCAGCAGTGGACACTGGATTGCCGGGGCCAGAAACCATGGCACAGACAGCAGAGGCGGCATTGGAAGCAGACATTGGATTGCCGGGGCACAGAACATGTGGCAAAGACAGCAGTGGCAGCAGTGGCAGCAGACACTGGATTGCTGGGGCACAGAATCCATGGCACAGACAGCAAAGGCGGCATTGGCAGCAGCATTGGACATTGGATTGACCGGGCACAGAATCCATGGAACAGCAGAGAAAGCAGCAGCAGGATCTGCCTGTGTGCAGGATAACGGATGGTAGGATTTGCCAAGGAAGAGCTCCCATACAGCAGCAGCAGACAGCAGCAGCAGGATTGCATAGGCACATTTGAATTTGCCAGGGCAGAGCACCCATGGACCAGCAGACAGCAGCAGCGGGATTACCAGGCCAGTGGGGCACATCACCCATGTTTGCCAGGGCAGGCAGACAGCCACCTTGGCATGTGAGGAAGGCAGGCCGGGGCAGGGCTTCAGTTTTGCCCACTGGGCGAGCAGGCAGACAGACAGCATGGCATGAGCAGAAGGCAGACAGACTGAGGCAGGGTTCGAGCTTTGCAACCTGGGTGGGCAGACAGGTAGCTTGGCATGAGCAGAAGGCAGGCAGACTGAGGCAGGGTTCGAGCTTTGCAACCTGGACGAGCTGACAGGCAGTGTGGCATGAGAGGCAGTAGGGAAGGCAGTCTGGGACCTTGGCAGAGCGCTCAGATAAGCTGGCGAAGACTGTGCAGAGCAAGAGAGAGAGAACCAGTCATATAGGCGGGTCGAGATATCTAGTTAGAGGCCGGCTGGCAGGCTTACAGTTTCCCAATACCACCCTGCGTCATGAGGTCAGTCAGAAAAGCTGGCCGAGGCTGGTTAGTGTGTGTGAGTGAGAGAGAGAGAGAGAGAGGGGGGGGGGGTCAGGGCTGGCGTCGGGCATTGGGAGGGAGGGACAGCACCTCAGCACAGTAGCAGCAGCCCAGATTGAGGAGGAGCCCCGTCCCAAGACTGCCCCTGGCATGGGATGGCGTATGCTACTGCACTGTCAATCCATGTTCAGGGATAGCTTGGGAAATCCCAGCAGCGGAAGGTTCACCTTCAGGAACAGCAAGCAACTGCTCCACCAACCTGGCCCCCAGTCTCAGGTGATACAGAGAGCAGATGTCCCCCACCATGGAGAACACCCGCTCGCTGGGCACACTGGTTGGTGGGCAGGACAAGAGACCCGTGGCCACTTTTGCATCAAGAAACAGCCACTCCAGCCCCTGGTCCCACCATCAGGGTTCTGGGGCCTACATTACAGGCAGGGAGGGCTGTCCATCCATGTCATCCAAAAGCTGCCACTCCAGCCCCAGGACCCACCATCAGGGTTCTGGGGCTGTCATTCTGCTCACAGGGAACTGTCATTCCACCACATCAAGATACAGCCAGCCATTCCAGACCCAGGACCCACCATCAGGGTTCTGGAGCCTACATTACAGGCATGGAGGACTGTCATTCCACTTCATCTAGAAGCTTCCACTCTAGTCCCAGGACCCACTGTCAGGGTTCTGGGGCCATCATTCCACTCACAAGGAGCCGTCATTCCACCGCATCAAGAAATAGCCAGCCACTCCAGCCCCAGGACCCAACATCAGGGTTCTGGGGCCTACGTTACAGGCATGGGGGGGAGGGGAGGCGGCTGTTGTTCCACTTCATCCAGAAGCTGCCAGTCTGGTCCCAAGACCCACCATTGTCATTCTGCTCACAGGGAGCCGTCATTCCACTGCATCAAGAAACAGGCAGCCACTTCAGCCCCAGGTCCCACCATCAGGGTTCTGGGGCCTAAGTTACAGGCAGGGAGGGCTGTCATTCCACTTCATCCAGAAGATGCCACTCTAGTCCCAAGACCCACCATCAGGGTTCTGGAGTCATCATTCCACTCACGGAGAGCTGTCATTCCATGGCATCAAGAAGCAGCCAGCCACTTCATTCCCAGGATCCACCATCAGGGTTCTGGGGCCTACGTTACAGTCAAGGGGAGCCATCATTCCACGGCATCAAGAAACAGCCACTCTAGTCCCAGGACTCACCATCAGGGATCTGGGACTGTCATTACACTCACGGGGAGCTGTCATTCCACGGCATCAAGAAGCAGCCACTCCAGCCCCAGGACCCACCATCAGGGTTCTGGGGCCTACGTTACAGGCAGGGCGGGATGTCTATCCACATCATCCAGAAGCTGCCACTCCTGTCCCAGGACCCACTGTCAGGGTTCTGAGGCCGTCATTCCACTCACAGGGAGCCATCATTCCAACGCATCAAGAAACACTCCAGCTCCAGGACCCACTGTCAGGGTTCTGGGGCCTATATTCCAACCAGGGCAAGCTGTCATTCCACTTCACGGCCTGCCAATGGTACACCGATGCCAGCCAGCCTGCAATGCCCAACCAAGTAGGGGTGCCAGCCACTGAGCCCTGTCCAGGTCTCTGCTGCTGCTCCACCGATGCCAGACAACCTGCAACACCCGGCCAAGTTGGGGTGCCAGCCACCAAGCCCTGGCCGGGCCTCTGCCACTGCTCCATTGATGCCTGGCAGCCTGAAATGCCCGGCCTCCGCTGCTGCTGCTGCCATGAGTGGGTCTCAGACAGCTCACGGGCACCCCCCGGGGACCAAACGCCAAGCCTGCCTGCCTGGGCAATCTGGGCTGCCAAGCCCCAAGCCTTCCTGGTCTCTGCTGCTGCTGCTGCATGTCCTATGGCCTGCCATGCCCCCATGGGCACCCCTGGAGTGCCCCAAGCCTCTCCAGGTGGCTGAACTTTCTGAACATTCAGGGGGGTCCAAACTCCACAGGACCGAACTCACAAACCCAAACTAAGTTTTTAGCCTGAACATCCGAATGTCCGAACATCTGAACTCCGGTCTGTTCACACATCCCTATCTCTAGATAATTGGGCACCAAAAGAACTGTTAAGCCTCAATGATTCATAAACAATGAAAAAGACTCTCTCTCTCTGCAAAAGAAGAGTGACATCACCTCTTTCCCACAGACCCTCCTGTCTTACCACAGACCTTTTTGTGATGCAAGTGCCTCAGCCCCTTCAACTCCACATTTTAACAGCGGCACCTAAAAAGTATATATGGACTGGTTTGATCAGATGGAACTTTGAATGACGGCTTGTGGTTACTAGCATCAGCAGTGAACCTTGTGGTGTCATTCCCTTCCTGACACTGCACACATAGATCACACTCTCATCATACCCCAGCAGCCCATCTCTCCAGCTTCACCTGAGCTCCCCTTCTAGCCTTCCTGAACCAATGCCTGCATGGTCCAGCATGTGGCACTGGACACGTAAGAAACATTATTGTGTAGGGCTACTTCTGCTTAGGTGTGAGTAGTGTAGTTACCTGCCAAGACTAGGAAACCAAGACTTGTGCTTTTCTTTTCTTCTAATAAAATTGTACTTGAGATTAAAGTGGGTTGAACTTAAAGGCGAGCTTTGATCCGCTCAGCTGATGGGCATACACTGTCACTGCTCATTGTGCTCATTATTGTGGTTGGACTTCCCCAATCCATTGTTAACAATAATTGAGTGAATCTATACAATTAGCTTCTGCTTAACTCATTAGTCTCCCCGCTCCCTCTCCTCAGCCATACATTCCAGTGAAACCTGGCTGTCAGACACCTTTGGAACTGATTGGACAGATGAAATGGTCTGCCCTCCACTTGACAGGGGATAGCCGATTCCGCTTTGAAAGAGGAGGAGCAGCCTGACATTTATAACAGGCCATCCCCATCAGTAAAATGGAACCACTCAACATTTTTAGTTAAAATTCAGAGCTGTTATGACAGTGGGGAATGCTCAGGATTAGTTAGAGCAATAAGCACAAAGAATGTGAAATACATTCACTTTCATTTAAAAGTAGGACTCTCTCACCGCTTCGTTCCTTTGATTTGTAATTTAGAGTGCATTTTTTCCACAAACTAATTTTTCCTTCCCTATCCTTGCTGGCACAGTCCATCTCCTCCTGCCCCAAATGTACCCCTTGATGTTGGTGGGCCACTCCCTAGTCTTATGGCTCTCCTTTCCCCATAAATGCAGGTGAGAGGGTCTGCTCTGTGGGAAGCAGTGGCCTAACTTTGAGATCAATTTGTGTGAGTAGACTTTGTCGATAAAATTTCACCCAAGCCAAGATAAGGCAGTGAAAAGCCTCCTCCTACTCTTTTTCACATAAAATGACAATGGATTTCACCTTATGTAATTATGGAGGCCCCGAGAGAAATGTGGTGTTGTGAACAATAATATGCCTTATGCCGTAATGCAAAACAATAGTATGCCTCTTGCTTATTTCAAATACCTAAGTTACATTCTCAGAGGGCAATATTGTTAAACCCAGAATTACAGGAGCACATACAAAAATGCACAGGCATCTTGTGTGACCACTAAACCCTATTCCATGCAATCCAGTGTGAGTACAGGGACCAGTTAGACACTTCAGTTGTGCAGAAAGGGATATTTTACCATGCAGTTTCCTGAGCTAAAAATGCACATGTATAGTATCAAGGAGTCAACAGGTGCCTGCACACCTGTATGCATGAAGTGCTGCATGGTCATATTTTCCTAGCTTCTTCATCGTGTACTAGAGTGTTTTCTTCAGAAAAAGCTGTAAAGTAACACTGAGTAACACTCAACCACATAAGGAAACAAATGTAGTGCTGTGCTACCTCTGCTCTGACTCTTGACAGGGGCTACAAAAGGTGATTTCAGATGTTACACTGTCCCGATTCGTCCCAGTGAATCCCCAGCGGGGGTGAATGAAATAACCACCCCCATGGTAAAAAAACAGCCCAAATAGATGTGCCGGCTGATCCTGGCAGGGAATCGGGGAGGGGCAGGGCCGCACAGCCCCACCCCCCCACGCTCTCCCGCCGCCCGTCCTCTGGGGAGACAGGCGGGTGCCGCAGCCAATGCAGCCGCAGCGCCCAGCCGCTTTGACCACGGCCCAGAATCCCGCTGGGGATTCCGGGCCATGACCGCCGGCCAGATGTTACTTTTTATTGCTTCCCACCAGTAATCACTTTGACCACGCTTTCAGAGCTCGTCCCGCGGGGAGCCCGGGAAGCGTGGTTGAAATTGACCCCATGTGGGAATTGGCCGTGGTGAACATCTGGCGGCCGCCAAACAGACGTTCAGGGTGCTTTGGCCCCGCAGCGAAATTGACCGTGGTTCACTGTGGTTGACTGTGATCTCGTAACGTCTGAAAATACCCAAAGACTGCAGCTGAGGGTGAGAGAAAGAAAGGGTCCATTGGGCCACCTCTCCTCGCACACCCTTTGACCCCTAGAAGTGGGCAGTGCAACCAATCCAGCACCACTCTGGGGCGGGGGCACCAGGATCCATGCAGCACCCACATTCCTCCCAGATAAGGCTCTCCAGGAGGCAACAAACTGCAGACTACAGAAAGCTCAAGTTGAAGGAGCACAAGCAGTAGGATGCCACCAGTGTATTTCTCTCTCAATATTCTATGCTGTGTAGCGATTGGCTATTTCTTCCAAATTCATCCCCAAGCTGATTTTCTGCACAGCATTCCTTCTATTAACTCACTCCTAATTAGCTTCCCTAAACCCCCTCTCTTCTTCCACCTCTCTACATTTGTCAAGTATAATTGGGGAATACGGTCACTTTTGTTCCTCTTCAGAGGTCGCCCAGGAGATAATTTAAAGATTCCATGGTAACTTTGAAAAAGAGCATACGCTCTGTATCATCTTAGACACTCTTTTGGTAAAACAAATTTATCTGGGTGTCTAAACAGATGCCGGGGTACTCACCCACAAACCTGCTCCAGGGGTGCATCTGCTCCTCTACCAAATTGCAGCCCCACCTGGGTCCATTTAAAATGGACCTGGTGCTGCCACAGCACATGATCCACCTGTGCAGCACACCCACACCCACATACCATAGGGCTGCTGGCATATTAATTATTTTTTATTATTATTATTATTATTATTATTATTATTATTGTATAGTGCCAGCGATGTACCTGATGCTTTGCAAAGAACCCAAATTATTGCAATAGAAATAGCAAAGAAATATAAATATCTAAATATATCTAAATAGTACTGTATGGAATCCAGAGTCATGTATTCGCTTCCGAAACCAGAAGCCATAGAAAATGAAAACAAAACAAAAACACCATTGTTTAATTTTTGAATGGAGGAAGAATACAGTGAAAGAATTATATAGATGTGTCACTAATTCCCTTTCCGGGTCAGTGTGCGAGTAAACTGAAATCCCTTTACTGGAAGATGTAAAGAATCTTGCAACAAGTACAGGAAAGTGGAACTCTCCAAAGATTCTGAAACCAGACTAGACATGCTAAAAGTCTTCAGTAAAATACAAGGGTCAGAACTCAAGACCCAGCAGTACACCTTTTTAGCTCTTCAGCAGTTTCTCTTTGATATTTAGGCCATTGACTTTGGACAGCAACTTCAATCAGAACTCACAGGCAAGTGATTTTATGCCAAGACCAACTTTGCCTGGCAGCAGGAGCTGACACATATGCTTCAGTTCTTCTGCAGTGCCGAATGTGTCTTCTAAGAACTAGGGTCAGGAACTGTAATAAGGGTCGGTCTATGGTGAGGAAAAATAGATCCTGACCTCAGATCAAGATTTTATCTTATTTTTAACCTTTCTTTTATTCAGTTCTTTTTGAGCTGACAAATCTTTCTCAATTTCTACAGCTTTTCTTGGGGAATATATCAATATTGATACTCATGTTTTGCTTGTAATCAGAGTTTAGCACTTGCAAATCTGTCTTACTAATACCATTTAATAGCACGGGTGGGGGTGGGATGGGGTGGGGTGGAGGACACAACATTACAGGAGATGTGACAGTCTCAATGAATTAAGTAGGCATTATCTCACATATGTCACAATCCTGAAACCTCTTATTTTTAATTATAAACCCTTACTTTAAATAATGGGGGCTACTCCAGAATAAGTAAACCATAATGGATATGCTAAAAACAAACAAACAAACAAACAACACAACACAACACAAATGCTTCAAGAGATGCCCGATATACTTGTTTCATTACTTTACACCTGCTGTCAGTGCTTCAATCTGCAACAGTATCATAACTTTAGTGGAACCCAAAATAAAAACTTCTCCATTATATTTTATTTACACTTACCACATTTTCCTTTGGTTATATTGACCTCGCAATCTGAGACTTCTGCAGCAGAGCCATAGCTAAGTTGTTGCCGCACCCCGGAAGGAAGGCCCAGACACAATTCACGTTGGGAGCAGCCCAGTGCTTGATTCTTCCCAGGGGCTCAAGTGGTGCAGGCATTAATGGGTATTTTCAGACGTTACGAGATCACGGTGAACCACGGTGAATACCCACCTGTGGTCACCATGTCTCGAACGTCTGTTTGGAGGCCGCCAGATGTTCGCCACGGTCAATACCCACATGGGTTCAATTTGAACCATGCTTCCCGGGCTAGCCGGGGGAATGTCCTGGGAAGCGTGGTCAAATGGACCCCCGGCAGGGACCAACAAAAAGTAACATCTGGCCGCGCGCCACGGCCCGGGATTCCCGGTGGGATCCCGGGCCATGGCGCTTCTGGCCCGACGTGGCGGCCGCATTGGCCCTGCCGCCCGCCCGTCTCCCTGGAGGGCGGGCGGTGGGGAGGGGGCGGGGATGTGCGGCCGCACGTTGCGCCATGCGGCCCCGCCCCCTCCCACATTCCCCGCCGGGATCCCCCCGGCACGTCTGTTGTGGCGTTACGGGGTGACCCCGGCGGGAAATGAATAGGGTGATTTCGGCATGGGACCAACAGGCCCCATAACGTCTGAAATCACCCAATCTGAGGGCACTGAGTGGTCCCAGTTTAGGCATGATGCATCACTGGTCTCTGTTGCTGGGGCCCCAATAAGGGTCACCTGCCCCCCAGTTTTGGCCCGATGGTTGGGGGTGGGGTATAGTGCAGGCTCACAAGGAGGTAGAGCTACGCTGTACTGTGGAACCTCCTAGGGTTAAAATTGTTAAACTCCACTGGACCATGTTTTAATTAAAGGGAGGGGGCTTGCACCATGTCCCTGTTTTTGAATGTTTTTGAATTAAGCAGCATTTTATACCCACTGTCGCTTCCTACGACTGGAATAAGGAGCCAGCCGTTGGAGCCACAAAATGGCCGCCAGGAAGCCTCACGAGATGTGGCTTCCCTTTGTGCCACAGGTGGAGGTTGCTATAGCAACCTCCACTCATGTGCAGCCTGGTGCAGCCTTCTACCCCTCTTCTGGCCCCCTTCTTCCAATTTTTTTGGGGGGGCAGGGAAAAGGTGCCTCTGCGATCATGGTGGGGAGCATATTTAGAATGGGCCCTGGTGCAGAAGATGGAATGGACCCCTCATCCTGCCCCCACTCCTGCCCCCCCACAAAAATTCTAAATGTGTGAGGGGGGTAGGCTTGTGGACCCCAGTGCAGCTGCACCTGCCTCACCTATGGTAGCCAGCTATGCCCCTGTTCTGCACACTACCATATATCATTAAACATGCATGCTGTTATCATTCCCCCCACACCTAACCAGGGTGTCATGGTACTTGGGAGAAAATGATTTCAGGACAGAGAGAGAGAGAGAGAGAATTTCCCCTACAAAACAATTTTTTGTACTAAAGGTTTGCCCTGAATGCTACCAATTTTGAAATTTTTGAGGATGATATAGACAAAAGACAGAACAATGCCATTTAGAACATCATATTAAATGTTCCCAGGAAAAGGATAGTGGCCCAATTTTATTTGTGTTTATGATATAAATCTGCAAATTATTTTCCTTATTCGATTCAATACCTGGTTAAAAATATTATAGTCAAATCTGGAAAACTGTTTCCATTTTAGTCTTCTTATTTTAAACATTCATTCTTTTTTTCTTCTTTTTTCTTTTTTTTAAAGCAATCACCCTTTAGGCTGAATTGTTTCATCTTTAGGCTTTGAGAAAAAATAACTCAGCCATTTCGAGTAAGAAAAGAATACAAAACAATGCACTTTCCCTAATATGCAACAGAGCTCATAATATTCAATTGGACAGAATTAAGAGCCCAGTAATGCAAATACTTACTCTGAAGTAATGTCCACTTAACTAATTTTAACTTTACTTTTTGTTTGCAACTAGCTTTCCCGCAGAGGTAAGTGATTATGTGAACAGGGGAAGGGTGTTAATGATGTGTGCTAAGGCACTTAACACCTAATACCAATTGTTCACATAGGCCCCAACCCAGGGTCCCTGCATGTGGACCAAAGCTACCATGCATGAGCTTCCACAGTGGAAACACACATGGTGCCCCAGAGGAAGTCTACTGCCTCCCACCCACACCACCACCCATCAGAGGGAGGAGGAGGATGACTCTGGCAGGGGAAGAGGGTGGGGACATCACTGAGATGTGGCAGACTTCCTCCATGGCACCATGAGTGTGCACGTGGTAGGTTCAGACCTGCCACATGTGGGCCTTGGATCACGGCCATAATCATTAACTTTTTGGGTTGCCTCCCTCTGGATAACTTCTCAGTTTTTATGTGAAGTCTTGCAATGACTTCTCAAAGTTGCTATTTGAGCAAGAAATAGTTTTATCAAGGAGTAAGACATGGCCTTCAGTCATGACATATATTCAGTCCTTTCCATATCAAGTACTTACATATAAATATATTAATAACATGCACAGTATTAGTACGCTGTCCTAGTAAGCATACGCAGCATGTTATGCTGTGTGGCAAACTACAAGCAAGGAAATTTCATGTCCTTGGGTGCCTTCACACGGACAGCTGTTCTGCCTCTGCCCCATCTCACCCCTAGGCAGGACATCTGTTTAAAGGAGTGGGCGGGGCAGGCTGTCCTTGCTCTGTGGCTGCCCCACCAGTGATGTTCTGGAACATCCCAGAGCACTACAAGCAAGGAAATTTCATGTCCTTGGGTGCCTTCACACGGACAGCTGTTCTGCCTCTGCCCCATCTCACCCCTAGGCAGGACATCTGCTTAAAGGAGTGGGCGGGGCAGGCTGTCCTTGCTCTGTGGCTGCCCCACCAGTGATGTTCTGGAACATCCCAGAGCACTGCCAACAGAGCAAGCAGCCCAACCTTGGGACACCGACCGGAGGTGCGGCTCAGCGGATGGGTTCTGCAGCCCTGCTTTCAGCAAGGGTTTGCCCTGTCAATGCCATAACATTGTGGGTAATTCGCTCACAATGGGGAAGGGGTGCTGTGTGGGTGGACAATGAGCCCCTAGCCTCTGGGCCCATTGAAAGTTGACATAGATGCCACTGCAAATCAGGCAGATGTGAGAGTGCACCCTTGGACTTGCTCCAGGGTTGTGCACCGCCACATCAGTGTGAAAACAATCCTTGATGTCATCTCTCCTGAACCAGTTGTTGATCAACCTTCACTTTTGAATAGGTGAAGAATCTTTTTTTATTACATGTGAATTGTTTTTTGGATAAACCCTATCAAACAAAGTACAAAGAGTAAGAAGAGACACTTTGTTACTGTTGTGCATGAGCACAGTAGCTTCAGATTTGAGACGAACAAGCTTTTTAACCTAGGGAACTCATTTCCAGAGGATGCTGTGAAGGACAATAGCATAATTGTGTTCAAAAAAAGTTAGATAAATTCTCAGAAGACAGGTCCATAAATGAATACTAGTCAAGTAGGTCAGGGGATGAGACCTCTGACTGTTGGGGGGCTGGGAATGAATAGCAGGAAATGGATCACTCCATTTTGACCTGTGGTGCACTGTCTAAAGCAACTGAAGATGATCATTGTCAGAGACAGGATGCTGGGATAAATGGACCATTGGTCTATCTCGGTATGGCACATCTCATGTTCTTAAGCTTTGTTCCTATTACAGATCTTACCACAGTATTCAACTACGAACAAATTAGATATTTCTAAGGATATATAAAGATATAAGGAGCTGCCTGAGTCAGAACTATGGTCCATTGAGCCCAGTATTGTCACAACCTGGCATGGCAACAGGGTTTCAAATCCAGCTCTCCAGGGCCTCCGGCAGATGCCTCACCCAGGTGTGCTAGCAGAGATCCTGAATCAGAGTTGCCGGGAATTGAACTGCTCTACCACCTGAGCACGGCTTTCCCCTATATTTCGTGTGTGTGTGTGTGAGAGAGAGAGAGAGAGAGAGAGAGAGAGAGAGAGAGAGAGCTGGATAAAGGCAATAGCAAGAGAGCTTTTTACATTTCAAGGAAGATAGATTCTCTTTGCCAAAGAGAAAGTGGTGCCAAAGCTATAATGGCTATGATGGGACAACAAAGTGATCCCAGGGATGCCTGGTACTGCTCCCTTCTTTTCCACAAACTGCAAGAGTTTGACATTGTTTTGCACAATTTTTTTTTGTGATACATTGATCCCAGAGCAATGTGTTTACCTGAAAGGTTACTCTTTCAAGTTATTTCGCATTATCTCATAATCTTCTATCCACCTGAAACATCAGGGCATTTGTGGGGTGGGAGGAGAGCGGAAGGAGAATGCTCAACGGTCAACTAAAATAAACCAACAAAACCAACTGCCATTTTAAAAACCAAACATTATTCCCCCCCCCTCCCTTTTTGTTTGGTTTTGCAATACTCTCTAAAATGGGTCACTTTGTCCCTTGTCAGCTCAGCCATTCCCTTCTTCTGTTTTACAGGATAAGTGAGTCTTTTAAATATGTATGGTCACATTTTTAGACAGGAGAAACCCAGCTGTGTATGAAAAATGCAGATACAACAGAAATGCCTAATTTTGCATGAGATTGAATGATAAGGTCAGGTATTCAAACAAAGGGCAATTTTACATGAGACTTCCCCCTCCCCTTGCCCACGTGCGTGACTGGGTGGGCAAGGGGGGGTTTCCGTGCAACTGCCAGTGAGAATGGGGGGTGTCCGCGCTCCATCCACCCACGCATGGAGGCATTGGGGAAAACATAGGTGTCTCCATGTGTGGAGATGGGTGGAGGTGGGTGGGCATCCATGCGACTGGCTACCCATGCATGACCCATGCAACACCCGCCGCTGCCTCCACCCATCCCACCCCCCGCACCATAGCTCCTCCAGCAGCCCATTTGAAAAGGGCCAAAGACATCTCAGTGACTAATTGTTACTGCAAAAAAATGCACCATCACCTACCTATCTTTTAAATATTTAACCTACTAAATATTTAACCTATTTAAACAAGTAGGGTTTTTGTGGGGTTTTTTTTTTTTTAATACTCCCCATCTTTTGCTGTACATACTTGTCCCTTCTTATATTTAAGGTGTGCTCATTCTGCCATGTTGTTCAGGGGTTTTCTCTCTGAAGGGATTCTTCTAGATGAATTTTCTCTCTCTGCCTCCACTCTTTTGAGCAAGGTGTTAAATATCTCCTCCCTTCATTGGAACCAGCAGGGAACTTCTACCAAAAGAGGGGGTGTAGAATATATCCGGTGGGGCACACATGGAAACACAAATCAGTCAATAGCAATGTGAATGTAGCCTTATTCAGAACATGTCAGCTTCACTTTCAACAACAGGCAGCAGAGAGGCACAGGAAAAGGAAGTGTGCGGAGAAAGAGAGCCGCACACTTCCCTGACAAGAACAGCATGTGCCTAGCACAGTGCTCCTGAGGGTGCTTTTAGACAAAGCACCACCGCTTCCCCACCCATCACTCACCCATCATGCAAGTTGGGTAATTTCAGATGTTACAGGATCACAGTCAACCACCCTGAATCACAGTGGACTCAGGGTGGTGACTGTGATTGCGTGAACGTCTGTTTGAGCCCTGCCAGATGTTCACCAAGGTGAATTCCTAGTGGTTCAAAGCTAACCGTGGTTCTGGAGGGAGACTGGCCTCACCTCCAGAACCATGGTTAGCTGGAGCATGATCAAGAATGGGACGAAAGTAACATCTGTTACCTCGCCCCATTCCTGACCATGGTCCAGACTGCAGTAGGGGATCAGGCGCAGCAGCCTGTCTCCCCGAGGGCAGGTGGTTGGTGGAGCACGGGGGGCGGGGCTGAGCGGCCGCACGTTGCATCATGCAGCCCAGCCCACTCGCCAATTCCCCTCCGCGATCAGGGCAGCATGTATAAAGGATGGCCGGTCTGATCATGGTTCGGGATCTGAGATGGATCACAGTCCAGGATTCAGCGTGGCGGGCCGAAAGGCCCATCATGTCTGAAATTACCCATTGTAGGGCTGCATAGGGTGTCAATGCAGCCCTGCAACACACATGATGGGTGGGTGATGGATGAGGAAGTATTTGTCTAAAAATACCCGGAGTAGGCATTCCTTAATAAAACTACAGTGTACTCAGAGCATACAGTGGAATAACAGGAAGTTAGGGAGGCAAAGAAGATGCTGTGTGAGGACACACAAAGGAAGAAATATTGAGGCAATTTGGGGGATAATCAAGCCAAATGCAAAAGCTTTAACCACATGCAGCTCCTCCTCTCCTCTCTTCACTGGCTCCATCTTCCTGAACAAATCCTGCACAAGCTCCTAGTCTTTATCTATAAAGCTCTTCACAACCTTGCTCCCCCCTACCTCTCTGAGCTAATTTCCCTCCAAACTCCAGTCCATGAACTCCGCTCCTCCTCTGTCCCCTCTCTCTCCCTCCCACGCCTCCCCTGATCCCCTAACTGCCTTTGTCCCTTCTCACTAGCTGCCCCCCATGCCTGGAACTCCCTCCCTGCCCACATCCGTCTCACTCCCTCCCTTCGTACCTTCAAGTCCCTCCTCAAGACCCACCTCTTCCGCTCTGCTCTCCCCGACTCCTCGCTCCCCTCACCTAACTCCTGCTGATACCCTCCATCCAGAACAATCTGTTACCTGAGGTCTGTGTACTCATATCTTCACCACATGAACCAACCAGCCATCATTCTCCATGTAACCAAGCCAAGCACGTGCACCTGGGACCTCGCATCCTCGTGAATGTTACACTCCTTGTCTCTCCCCCGGTTCCCCTTCCGTCTCCTCCCTCCCCCGTCTCTCAGATTGTAAGCCCTAGGG
>QEPC01000985.1:859392-870516 GCA_003113815.1 Sphenodon punctatus | reverse complement strand
AAAAAATAATCTTTCGTGTCATGTAACAAACTCCACAGGCTACATTCATTGTTATGTTAATTGGGATGGGAAAATCAGAATCAGATTAATCCAATTCGCCCAATTTTTATTGTTGCGGATTAATCTGAATTCAGCACAAGAACCAATTCAACATGTATTGCACATTGGAATGAAATAAATAGGTTTGGTTTCCCATTGACTTCAATGGGAAAAAAATTCCCATTGAAGTCAATGGGGAAAAAATATGAACTGATTCCAATTCAGATTCGATTCAAATCCGAAGCAATTGAATCCGATTCCGATTTTTAAAAGATTCTGATTTTCCATCCCATTTCCCATCCCTAATGTTAATTTGAATTAAGTCAGATGATGGTGGGAGGTCTATTCTTTGAGATTCTTTTACAAATGGGGCTTTCTTTATGTAGCCCCTACTACAGGAAGAGACAGGCATGTGGAAATAAAAATTTTAACTTTCTAACAGTTTATTATGCACTTTTAATTTTACAGGAGGGTCTCCTTAAAAGAGAATTTCTACACTATAAGAGACAAGGACTTCACAGAGCCATCACAAAGAAAAGAAGAAAGATTTTGTCAGCAATCATTTAAAAATATAATCTGTTTTAAGTAGGGAACCTGCACTTACTTGCCAATGGGGAAACGCAGTGAACATGGATATTGGATACCAGGTTTTAGGTCACTTTTAAGCAAGACAGGAAGTAAACTATGAGAATAGATTAGGAAATTGTGAGAATATATTTGTACGTCTCATTACAAAGTATAAATGTGATCCAGGATAACATGGATGAAATTGAAAATTAGTAGTTTTAGAACTATTGCATCTTAACATTGTTAAAATCATAGGCTAACACGATGCTAAAACATAACGTTTAATCTTTTACCCTTTTTACATGGGTGGCACCTATGCATTAACACCCAGAAATCTGGGTGTTCATGCATGGGTGCCACTCCTGTAAATCCCACAGTGTGCTGGGTGGGTGTGAGTGCGTGCACGCTTCCGTCCACATGCATGCACCCCCACCTCCACCCATCCCCCACGCACAGCGCAACCGGCGAAAACTACGGTTGCACCGTGCCCCTTTTCACACAGACACTCTAACACTGATAAAATAGGTGTTACATTTTATTATACATGTTTCAGAAGTGCTCTGTGGGTGCCCTGCAACATGTATAATTTTATCAGTGTTAAAGTGTCTGTGTGAAAAGGCCCATGTGTGCTGATGGGTGGAGGTGGGTGTAGATGGGTGTGCACCTGTCTACACCCTCTCCCCACCCACTGCACACAGACCGCAGCGCATATCCCCCCCCCCAGCTGTGGCCCGTGTGAAAAGGGCCTTTGTTGCCTCATGATGTGATCTCCCCTACAAAACCTCTTCTCAGAATTGTTCTTCCTAGAACCATATTAACTCTTTACCACATTAATTAGCTAATAAATCTGTGATTTTGGAAATAGAAGGAAATCCTGACTCCACTGAAGCCAATGACACAACCTCCATCTAGCCAAACTTAACTAAATGTTTACAAAGTCTAGAGATGAGACATTGAAGTGGGGCCTTTCTGCCCCCAGGCTACACCTTCACAGCATATACGCATTACAAAGCACACATGCTTTATATATGAACAGACATGTCTTCAGTAACAGTTTGTGTAACCAGAGTATTATTAGAACCAGATGTATACAGTATGATCCGTCTTTCATGTTAAGGTTCCAAAGTAATTCTTCTAGTTCAAAGGTTTATGTTTTTCTTCCATATGTTTTTCTTGTTTTTGGTGTACTTGAAGTTGTTTCAAGCACCATTTCACCTTGGTAAGAGTGATATAGTACTGCATCCAAAATATTTTTCCATAGAACAAACGTTTTCAGACTGTGTACACAGGAATCAAGGGTAGAGAAAAATTTCTGGAAAACGGAGGTCTTGGAAAACAAAATGAAACAATTAGAAAAGAACACGAAAGAAGAGAGATTTGACTCAGAAAATACTTTGTAAATATATGAAAAGAAACACATTTATGGAGAAACTAAAACCATGAAAGTGGAGAAATAATTGTAGGAGCCTGCAGAAAAACAATAAGAGCACAGATAGCGGGGCAATGGGTCCGATTCCAAACTGTCACATGTGCAGGCATGTGCACAGATACATGTGTGTGGTTTGCACTTGTGCAGCTTGTGTATGTGCCATAATACTCCTAGCAGGGCTGCACACGGGGTAGTACACATTGAGCATGTACATCTCAATACTGTGTCACAAATGACATGGAAATAAATTATCAAAAGTCCAAAACCATGGTTTTTACCAGGACACAGCGTAGTAATGTCCATGCTTGGAAATTGGGAGGTGCCCAGTTGGAACAAGTGAGGATCTTCAAATATCTGGCCTCTAGTTCCATAGTACGGGATCCTGGCAATTTCATATTTGGGGTGCAGAGCTATCCGCCAAGAGAACAGCCTTGGTGGTGCGCAAGTTATATGTGCAATCGGGGGGTGGGGGTGGGGTGGGGGTGGAGACAGAGATGGTTATTGGCGTATTTAATGCCAAGGTGGGTGCCCAGTTCCTTTATGGACCAGAGCTATGGGCCCCATCTGGTCCACAATCTTTGGACCAGGTCCAAACTAAGTTCCTTCGTGCCTTACTGAAAGTTCCCGGAGGTACTCCAAATGCAGTAGTCCAACTGGAGCTGGGCCAGCGAACCTGGTCCTTTAAAGCCTGGAGAGCAGCACATAGGCTATGGCTTAGGGTTACAAGACTGGGGGCCCCTGGATTATTAACCCTTTTAAGCAAGGACTCTTATAAAACTAAATGGCTTACTAAGGTTGAAGTCCATCTCCAGACCCTTGGATTTTCATGGGATTATTTATTTTTATTAAATTACCAGAAGGCACTTCAGGAAATTACAAGAGATGGCAGGATTAAGATTATCAGATAGAAAGGGCCAGGGTGGGCCTGTCACCCCATTTAAGTGCTTATTTATCCTGGGCCCCTCCAATGGATGCTATGACTGTGTATTTTGCCTCATCTATTCCAGCAAGAGGGAAGTGGCTTCTTATGTCTGTCAGACTAAATGCCTTGGCTTCTAGGATTCTAGATGGGCAGTACAATTCAAACCCTTTCTCGCAAAGAGTATATTCCTTTGATCATCTGGAGGCCGAGACTACGGCCCACATTGTTTGTGCTTGTCACCTGTACGATGACTTAAGGCTTAACTTCCTTGGTGAGTTTTTTGCTCGCTTTCCGGTGCGAACACAGACCATTCTGGTCGAATTAGCCCTTACTAGTAAGAGAGTGGAGGAGTTAACCCTGGTTGCCAAGTTTCTGATCCAGGCATTTGCCCAAAGGCAATTATTTTTGGACTTTAATTTGTCACTGATCTCGTAATCAGTTTCTGTTTGCATTAACATGAGTTTTAGAAGTATATTTATATGTTTTTGTATGTTTGTATGTTTGTGTTGGCTATGACAATTGTTACGCCTAATACAGTTGAATTGATTGATTGAGCATGTACATGTACGCATACATTGCATGTGCACACTGCGCAGGGCTTCGAATCAGCCCCATATGTTTTTGTCAAAATACTGCTAAAACAAAACGATCCACCTTCTTCCTGATATTGTGGATGGAGTCCTATTGTAATTCCTCATGCTCTGAACACACCTGGCACCATTGTAAACAATGGCACTGGGTGACTCCAGGATGTTCTGACACCCAAACTTAGGCTGCGAACAAACATGTGCTGCGAACATGCTGCATAAAATCACACTGCCTGTAAATATGCCGCATGTGAGATTTAGACGTGACATTTCACGTGTTAAAGCCAGTCGTGCATTCTTTTAAAGCTGTGAATTAAATACCTTGACATTGTGGTATTTAATTCACCATTGTTTCTAGTCTTGCCTTCAGGGGCATGAAAGAACAAATCTTTGCCACCCTCTCTGTGACAGCTCTTCAGGTAGTGGAAGACTGCTGTCATGTCTCCCCTTTGTCTTCACTTCTCTAGGCTAAACATACCCAGCTCCTTCAATCTTTCCTCATAGGACTTGGGCCGCATTCACACCTGCAGCAGCGGTGGCAGCAGAGGAAAGATACGGCAGCGGGGAGGAGGCAGATGGCAGAAGAAGAGCCGGTGCAAACAGGGATCTGTTGCAGCTTCCCTTGCTCATGTCAGGGCAGGATTTTGTGCCCTGACAGGCATGAAGGAAACCGCGGCAGATCCCCGTTCGCACCAGCTCTTCAGCCATCCGGCTCCTCCCTGCTGCTGCGTCTTCCCTCGCGGGTCTTGCTACTGCCTCACCGTGCCAGGTATGAATGTGGTCTTGGGTTTCCAGACCCCTGACTATCTTGTCACCCTCCTCTTAACCTGTTCCAATTTGTTGATGTTCTTCTTAAAGTGCACTGCCCAGTACTCCAGATGAGGCCTGACCCGTGCAGAATAGAATGGAACTATTACTTCTCATGACTTGGAAACAATGCTTCTCTTAATGCAGCCTAAAATTGCATTAGCCTTTTTTGTGATCCTGATAGTCCTCTGATATCAGGGTCTTACAAGTCCGGGTCTCAAAACATTCAGGAGTCACCTGATGCCACTGTTTACAACAGCACCCGAGTGACTTCCAGGAGTACAAAGTACAAAACTTTATTCAGGCAGTTAGATTTCACCATAGTCAATGACAATAAAATAGTTACACACACACACACAAAATACAAAAGAGATACAAAATAAGCCACAAACAATACAAATACAGACAAAGTCCATGATCATAAAACTGAAATATGGTACACAAAAAATTCAAGTATCATGAGCCATCTTAATAGTTCAATCCAGCTAAAAAAAAGTAAAAAGCATAAAACAATTGTATCCTAATCCAATAATAGTAGTCATAATCTCTTCCGGTGACTTCCAGGAGGGGGCATCTAGCATACACATACACACACACACACACACAAACACCCATGTGTGATTTTACAGAATTTGGACTTTGAAATCCGGGATAAAGCTGGAGAATGTAAAAATGGCCATTGAGTCATGGCAATTTCTGTTAACTGAGGCTTCTCTTGACCGAAGAGAGCTTGCAAAAACAGATTTAAATTTGGCAGCTCTCTACATTTATGGTGAAGTTCTCCATCATTAAAGTAAATGGCAAATCTCCCATTGACTTTAATGGTGGAGGATTGTCCTGTCAGAAAATAACCCAAAGGCTCAGTGCTCCAAAGCCAAATGCCCACTGAAAGCAACTGATATTTTCCCTTTCACTTCAGTGCATGGATTAAATTGGAGGTTTAGAGAACAGAAAGTATCCGCAGGTTGAAAAAAGGAGCAGAAAAATATATTTTCCATAAGACTCCGGGAGTTATTATAATTAGAAAGCTCTTAGATACATTGCTAAGCATATTCCAAAAAACCCAGACCAACAAAATAAGGGATATTATGAGCTACTGCTCACAGCAATGCAATCTATAATATGGAATAGGTAAGAAGCAGCACAGCTGACTTGTCTAATAATAAGCATTCACTACTGTCTTAGTCACTGCAAAGACATCTATAAAATGCAGCTCTTTGATACCATGGGGGGAAACTACTCATTTTATATCAAAGGGGTTTGGCATAGGTTTGCCCTTCAGGATTTTCAGGTTTTTAAGATCTTGTTTCCTCTATAACTAGCTCTACCCAAGTCTAGGGATAGGAAATATCCTGTAAGGTCTAGTCAAGGGAATATGAGAGATTTCTATAAACATGTCAGGCTATAGAGGGTCTCAAATATCATCATTTGGTTGTGGTTCTACCCGTGAGAGGGAAGCTAGCTCTCAGGGTGAAGAGTTGCTTCTTTTAGTAGATGGAGGAATTTTCTGTTCCCCACACCTCCATGATTTCTTTACGGGAGGTAGTGACCTTTATGAGGAGAGAATAAGAGAAATAGCTGCCATTTATCATCAGAAAGACAAACAGACTAAAGAAGGGCTGAGGAGGCGATTCAATGTCTACAGGTAAACAGCAGCAGAAAGCAAGGGAATCCTGGAGCCAGTTAGAAGGTAACTTTGAGCTGTAAAAAGGGGCAAAAGAGGCAGGAGGTTTTCGCAGAGCATATGTGAATTTTCCAGCAAAATTCTTCTTCCCAGGGTTCCGAGCCACAGGAAATCTCAAAGCCCTGCTCATTATGAGCAACATAAACAACCTCAAATGTTTTGACCATTTACCCTTTGAATAATTTCATTACAGTTTGTTTCGCCCCCCCCCACACCCGCCTCAGTTCTAATTTAAGGATTAAGAACTGAACAACTGAACATCAACTTAACAATATGATTATGCCAGCAACTGAGAGGTATTGTGATAATAACCCTTTCTCTCTGCCAATATTCCTTTGGCTGAGCATGACAAATGCCCCCAAAGTGACATAACTTGTCACTGAGAGGACATTGACCTGTTTAATCAGAGTTGTGCTNGGTATTTAATTCACCATTGTTTCTAGTCTTGCCTTCAGGGGCATGAAAGAACAAATCTTTGCCACCCTCTCTGTGACAGCTCTTCAGGTAGTGGAAGACTGCTGTCATGTCTCCCCTTTGTCTTCACTTCTCTAGGCTAAACATACCCAGCTCCTTCAATCTTTCCTCATAGGACTTGGGCCGCATTCACACCTGCAGCAGCGGTGGCAGCAGAGGAAAGATACGGCAGCGGGGAGGAGGCAGATGGCAGAAGAAGAGCCGGTGCAAACAGGGATCTGTTGCAGCTTCCCTTGCTCATGTCAGGGCAGGATTTTGTGCCCTGACAGGCATGAAGGAAACCGCGGCAGATCCCCGTTCGCACCGGCTCTTCAGCCATCCGGCTCCTCCCTGCTGCTGCGTCTTCCCTCGCGGGTCTTGCTACTGCCTCACCGTGCCAGGTATGAATGTGGTCTTGGGTTTCCAGACCCCTGACTATCTTGTCACCCTCCTCTTAACCCGTTCCAATTTGTTGATGTTCTTCTTAAAGTGCACTGCCCAGTACTCCAGATGAGGCCTGACCCGTGCAGAATAGAATGGAACTATTACTTCTCATGACTTGGAAACAATGCTTCTCTTAATGCAGCCTAAAATTGCATTAGCCTTTTTTGTGATCCTGATAGTCCTCTGATATCAGGGTCTTACAAGTCCGGGTCTCAAAACATGCAGGAGTCACCTGATGCCACTGTTTACAACAGCACCCAAGTGACTTCCAGGAGTACAAAGTACAAAACTTTATTCAGGCAGTTAGATTTCACCATAGTCAATGACAATAAAATAGTTACACACACACACACACAAAATACAAAAGAGATACAAAATAAGCCACAAACAATACAAATACAGACAAAGTCCATGATCATAAAACTGAAATATGGTACACAAAAAATTCAAGTATCATGAGCCATCTTAATAGTTCAATCCAGCTAAAAAAAAGTAAAAAGCATAAAACAATTGTATCCTAATCCAATAATAGTAGTCATAATCTCTTCCGGTGACTTCCAGGAGGGGGCATCTAGCATACACATACACACACACACACACACACACACACAAACACCCATGTGTGATTTTACAGAATTTGGACTTTGAAATCCGGGATAAAGCTGGAGAATGTAAAAATGGCCATTGAGTCATGGCAATTTCTGTTAACTGAGGCTTCTCTTGACCGAAGAGAGCTTGCAAAAACAGATTTAAATTTGGCAGCTCTATACATTTATGGTGAAGTTCTCCATCATTAAAGTAAATGGCAAATCTCCCATTGACTTTAATGGTGGAGGATTGTCCTGTCAGAAAATAACCCAAAGGCTCAGTGCTCCAAAGCCAAATGCCCACTGAAAGCAACTGATATTTTCCCTTTCACTTCAGTGCATGGATTAAATTGGAGGTTTAGAGAACAGAAAGTATCCGCAGGTTGAAAAAAGGAGCAGAAAAATATATTTTCCATAAGACTCCGGGAGTTATTATAATTAGAAAGCTCTTAGATACATTGCTAAGCATATTCCAAAAAACCCAGACCAACAAAATAAGGGATATTATGAGCTACTGCTCACAGCAATGCAATCTACAATATGGAATAGGTAAGAAGCAGCACAGCTGACTTGTCTAATAATAAGCATTCACTACTGTCTTAGTCACTGCAAAGACATCTATAAAATGCAGCTCTTTGATACCATGGGGGGAAACTACTCATTTTATATCAAAGGGGTTTGGCATAGGTTTGCCCTTCAGGATTTTCAGGTTTTTAAGATCTTGTTTCCTCTATAACTAGCTCTACCCAAGTCTAGGGATAGGAAATATCCTGTAAGGTCTAGTCAAGGGAATATGAGAGATTTCTATAAACATGTCAGGCTATAGAGGGTCTCAAATATCATCATTTGGTTGTGGTTCTACCCGTGAGAGGGAAGCTAGCTCTCAGGGTGAAGAGTTGCTTCTTTTAGTAGATGGAGGAATTTTCTGTTCCCCACACCTCCATGATTTCTTTACGGGAGGTAGTGACCTTTATGAGGAGAGAATAAGAGAAATAGCTGCCATTTATCATCAGAAAGACAAACAGACTAAAGAAGGGCTGAGGAGGCGATTCAATGTCTACATTTAAACAGCAGCAGAAAGCAAGGGAATCCTGGAGCCAGTTAGAAGGTAACTTTGAGCTGTAAAAAGGGGCAAAAGAGGCAGGAGGTTTTCGCAGAGAATATGTGAATTTTCCAGCAAAATTCTTCTTCCAAGGGTTCCGAGCCACAGGAAATCTCAAAGCCCTGCTCATTATGAGCAACATAAACAACCTCAAATGTTTTGACCATTTACCCTTTGAATAATTTCATTACAGTTTGTTTCGCCCCCCCCCCCCACACCCGCCTCAGTTCTAATTTAAGGATTAAGAACTGAACAACTGAACATCAACTTAACAATATGATTATGCCAGCAACTGAGAGGTATTGTGATAATAACCCTTTCTCTCTGCCAATATTCCTTTGGCTGAGCATGACAAATGCCCCCAAAGTGACATAACTTGTCACTGAGAGGACATTGACCTGTTTAATCAGAGTTGTGCTTCCTGTTGTTTCCAGCACACATTTCACCAACATACTTTGAAGACAGAGTTCAAGATCATGGCTTCCTCCTCCAGCAGACATCCAGGGAAACTAAATTACCCATCAGGACACTGAAACCTTCAGCTTGCTTCAAGAGAAGATGGTAGTGGAGTTTTTTTTCTGGCTGCCTCCCAGCATGCAATTGTGCTATAGTGTTGCTGGGTAGTAGTATTTGTTCAGAAACAGAGAAAAAAGCAATTATCTTGAAACTTCTGTATAACTACAGGGAATACTATTTAAAATTTTTGCTTGCTTGTTAAGTGCTTTGAGTGGAATTGAAGAAATATTTAAATTGTCATGTACTACAGATGCTTTTTTCTTTAAATTAGTTCACATGTAGACTCAGACATAACACTGGGTGTTTTTAGATGGATGGCTGCCCCGGTGCTGGATGCACCAGTCCATGTCACCCCAGGCTGGCCCGTCCATCTAAAGGTACTCCGCCAGATGTGGAAGTGGAGCTGTCACCATCTGCTCCGGGACAGCACTGCTTGAGGCACTCCAGAACATCCTGGAGCACCGCCTGGGGAGTGAGACAGCCAAACCGAGGTACTGGCCCAAGGAGGAGCTGCTGTTCGTCTGCTCGGCAGACCCATGCTGCAGTTCTGCTTTTGGATGACTGTTTCCCTGGGCAACATAATTGAGTTTCAGGTGCCAGCTTGGGCGATTTTCCCGCAACTCTATGTTTCAGGGGTGGGTGCCGTGCAGGTGGGCCACGGGCCAGGGCAACCACTGGGTCTGTATAGAATGGACCCAGGCAAGGCTGCAACCAGGTGGATGCAGGGGTGCACCCTTGGAGCAGCTCCAGGAGCAGGCAGCCTCCATGTGCATCTGTTTACATGAATTGTCGATAAGGGGTAAGCTGCTGCACAGTCTATACAAGTGCGTAGTAGTTTACCTGTTACTGACAGTATTAGTATACATTTTATTTACACAGTAGCTTACCCTTCAGTCACAGCATTCAGACACAATGCTGCTGTTTGAGCTGGATGGAGTGAGACATCACTGAAGCAGGGACATGATGTATAGGGGTCTGCAGTTTATTTTCGTTTTTTTCATTACTAAGATGAATGAAGCACCATTCATTTTATTAATGAAAATACAAAAACGGATGAATAAGCAAATGACTATCGTTTACTTTCAACTGTTTTTGTTTTAAAAGTAAAAAAAAATAAAAAATTAAATGCACATGCACAAAATGGCCACTGGGGCCAGTCTGCACCGGCGACTTCTTGCCCAAAATGGTGCCAGCAGCATTTTGGGAAAGGGCACACATGTGCAGAAAGTGGTCATTTTGCACATGCACAGATATTTTTCTTTCATTATTTTTAATTTTAAAAATAATTTACAAATCACTGTCCATGTGCAATTGTCTACCAGACCATTGTGCACACGCACAGTCCTTTCCCAAAATGTGCTGGTAGTGTTGACACCTTTATGGAAACGAGCTGTGCATGCGCAGAATAGTCCAGTGGCCATTTTGTGCATGCACAGCAATTTAATTAATCAATTAATCAATTAATCAATGAATTAATTAATTAATTTTAATACATTTTAAATAAAATAAACAAAAACCCACAAAAATAGTAGGGTCATTTATGAAACCCCCTGAAAATGAAGGGGGGGTGGGGTGTTGTAAATGAAAATTAAAACAAAAACAGTATGAGTACCTTCTGCTCATGTAGTCTGTCCGTGGATTTGTCCCCTACCAGTCCTGTCATCATCTCAGAGCATAAAGGTAAGAGAAGATCCTACACAGAGGGGAGTTTAAAATGGCTGGAGCAGAGTGGATGGGTGGAATTTTCTCATTCAGACATGACAGCTACTACGTAGCATTCTTCCTATGCAGATGATACCCCTCGCATGCTCCAGTGCTACTATGTAGTCTAGTATCACATCTGAACAAGCCCTTAGACCAGGGATGGGGGACCTTCTCCTTCCCAGGGGCCGCTTTGAAAATTAGTACAAGCTCCAAGTACCACAAATAAGTTGGGTGTAAAGGTGCACCGGAGGGTTAAATTCATTGATCAGTGGTATGGATCTAT
>QEPC01000985.1:834720-845007 GCA_003113815.1 Sphenodon punctatus | reverse complement strand
CAGCGGTAGCTATTTCCGGCGGAAACAGTGTTTCCGCAATTAGTGGAACGGCATGGCAGAGGCTTTCATTCCACGGTTTCTTTCCGCGGTTCCGCTTATTTAATTCCGCAACTTAGTGGAATCATGGAAACATGACATTTTCGCTATTTCCGCAATTCCGCCAGGGCCAAAAAATAGCGGAATAGCGGTTTTCCACGATTTCCGCAATTTTTCCGCAATTTTTCCGCAATTCCGCGATTTGCAGAATTCCAGCGGAATTAGCGGAATATCCGCAGAAAAGTCACGGTGTGCCGCGGGCAGTACTGAAATGGCGGAACGGAATCGCGGCGCAGTAAAAGCTGCTGCCGCATCAGCCCTATTTGTGAGTGTGTAGTGATTTTTAATATTTTTTTTTAATTACAAGTAAAAAAATTTAAAAATCACTGTGCATGTGTAAAATGACCACCGGATCATACTGCACATGTGCACCATTTCCAAAAATGGTGCCAGCTGCCCCAGCACCATTTTGGAAAACATTTGCCCATATGCAGAACAATCCTGGTGGCCATTTGACACGTGCTATGATTTTTTGATTTTTTGATTATTATTTTTAATAAATAAAATTAAAACAAAACAATGTCTCCTTTACAAAAAAAACAAAGGGTTTTTTTTCCTAAAAGAAAACGGATTATGTGCCTGGTACTGATGGTGCTGGCGTTCACAGCTTCCTCTGGCAATGCGTTCCACAACTGTATTGTCCGCTGTGTGGAAAAGTACTTCCTTTGGTTGGTTTTAAATCTGCTGCCATTTCACTTCAGAGAGTGTCCCCTTGTTCTCTTATTGTGGAAAAGGGAAAACAACAGCTCCCTGTTTACTTTGTCCAGGCCACTCATGATTTTATAAACTTCCAGGGACAGGAGGTGCAGCTGGGGCCCTGGGGCAGTGGCATCCCCTGCAGCTGGGACAAGGGAGGGGGAGGAGCAGGGTATTCCATCTTCTGCACCAGGGCCCCTTTCAACCTAGCTACACTCCTGTCTGTTGGCGAGAGTCTGCAAGCTTTCAGGCCATGCAGGGCACTTCCCCAGGCATGTAACAAGTCAGAACCTGGAATGAGAAAATGCAAGACGTGTGTCTATATAACAAAAACAATCACTTGGGAAGGAGCTGTTTAGAAAAAAAACCAAACCATTGGTGTGTCAAACATTTAAAAGCAATAACATTAAAAACCATTGACGATGGTATTAAAAACCATAAATCAATTGCTAAAGTAAATGCAGGTTGGTAATCACAAGGAACAGAAAATCCTAAGAACAAGTCAGAGTTTGACATGCAAGGATTTTTATAAGACTTGTACTGTAAGAACCTGGTTCCAAGAAAAACTCAGAACAAGGAAGATCGAGGGGGAAAGGAAAGACAGAGGCTCATGCATTGATTCACATCTTGATTTCATGGATCATTCACTTCTATATCAATAGTGTCCACACAAAAGATGCACTATTATTCCACATAATGGAGGGGGCAGCTAAATGATCAGCTTCGCTGCACACTGCAACCGCATTGACATTTGTTAAAATGTCCAAACCCAACGGGATAAATAATTCACAGCTTTGCTGAATGATAGCACTGGAGGGGTTTGATGGTGGGTTGATAAAGAAGAATGCAGCTGCACTAGTCTGGCACATCTAGCCTTCAAGGAATGTGCACGAGTCAGCTATGTACCAGCTCTTCAAATAAACTTCTAACTAACAACCTGGAATTGGACACTTCATTTTCAGCAGATGCTATATTTAGTCCCAATGACACCTACATGAAAGGCACGGGGAGATAAAGACAGAGATCTCACTAACTGGCTCTGTGAAAGAAAATTTCAAAAGACACTGGGAGATGATGATGATTTGTTGTTGTGTGTGTGTGTTGTGTGTGTGTGTGGGGGGGGGGTTAAGCACATTTTAAAATTTGAAAGAGTTATGACTTAAATAGCTCCTGCCTCTGGTTTGACAAATTACAATTTGTCCATTGTAAAAGTAATGATACGTTTCATTTATTTTCATGTGTTCTTTTAATAGAACATTTGGAGGGGAGGTATTCTATTCCAGAAACTACAAGATGTATCAAGAACAGCTGAAAAGCAGTTTAGAGATGGCAGCAATCCGAACATTTCAGAAACATCTGTGATGCCTAATTCTGTTAACAATGAAAATAATGGCTTTATTTGTTTCTCATGGTATCCTCTGCATTCTAAACAGACTCAGTGATAGTCACATGGAAACACACATTTTAAATTGTCTTTACTCCACCAAAACCTTCTGTCATAGCTGAAAACCCTACTACTACTACTACTTATCATTTCTATAGTGCTACTAGTCGTACACAGTACGGTACAGAAAGGCTGTTTTCACATGGCGTTGCTGGGTGGGGGGATGGGTGCGCACCGGCGGTGGGTGAAGGTGGGTGTGCTCTCTTTCCCATGGGCGCACACCCATCTCCACCCACGGAACTTCCTCTGTTTTGTCGCATGGCTCCATGGGTGGGTGATGGGTGGAGGTAGGGAGATGGGTGTGCGCCGGGAGTGTGCACGCACCCCCACCCACCACCCATAGTGTTTTCACGAGTGCACACCCATCCCTCCATCATCGTAGTTTCTGCACGGACGCCACACACACACACACACCACCGCCCACACACACCCACACGGGGGAGGGGTGCTTCTGTACAAAAATGACCATAGACACAATGTAAAGACAGTCCCTGCTCCACAGAGATTACAATCTAATCAAGACACAAAGACACAGACAACTACAAATAAGAGTCTTCCTATGAATAATGGACTACAAGATGCAGGGATTCAGTACATTTATTTATTTCAGTTTAAATGGTTGAACCCATCCAGGCTACAATATGGCTAGGCCCTGGGTTCATGATTTAAAAGCAGTCTCAAAGAAGTGGGCCTTTAGGTGGGACTTGAATATGGACAGGGAGGCTGACTGACGCATCACCTCAGGAAGAGTGTTCCAAGCATACGGTGCAGCAAGGTGGAGAGTTGGGAGTTGGCGATGGAGGAGAAGGCCACAGAGAAGAGTATCTTGCCCGATGAACAGAGGTCATGAGTAGGGGTGTACAGGGAGATAAGAGCAGAGAGGTACTGAGGAGCTGCAGAGTGAAGACACTTGTAGGTGAGTAGGAGAAGCTTGAACTCTATGCGGAAGCGGATGTGGAGCCAGTGTAGCGACCTGAGGAGAGAGGTTACATGGTCATAATGGCGTGCAAGGAAGGTGAGTCTTGCAGCTGAATTTTGAATAGACTATAGTGGATATAAGTGACTTAGTGGGAAAACCCTAAAGTCAAAGGCCTAACACATTTCAGAACCAGTCTTTATCAGGGAGAGGAGAAAAAAGAAGCATTTGGTTATACCCACAGGATACGTTTTTTACCTTTGTGGTGCTTGAGTCTTGGATCCTGATTATCTGGAGAGACAGAGAAAGAGAGAGAGAAAAGTCCAGGAAATTGAGAGACAGAGTGTGAAAAAGTCTAGGAAATCAATAAACTAAGCTCTCCCCCATAGTAGAAAAAGCAGTATCACTAACTGAACAGGTACCATGCCTTGCTTCGTATTTCCTGAAGACAAAATATGATTGCTTGAATTATGGTTTCTGCTTCTGGCTACTGTCGATCTTTTTCACCTTCTCACATACAAAGAAATGCACAAATCCATTCAGGTCAATAGAGTTGACAACTCTCCTGTTATTGGCCGTTTTTACATGAACGGCCCCAACCACTGCTGGGTGTTCCGGCAAATGTGGGGGGGGGCAGCGTTCGTGCAGATGGGCCGATGGGGGGATGGGTGTGTGCCAGGGGTCCAACCGTGTAAGCACCACAGGCGGTGGATGTTTGTGTGTGCTCACTCCCAGCGCACGGGCGCACAGTCATCTACACCCATCACCTACCTATCTCCACCCACGGGGCCATCCAGAAAACTGGAGGAGGCCCTGTGGGTGGAGGTGGGTGTGTGACCATGTGAAAGGACACCCACCCACCTCCATCCACTGCACAAGCACACCCGTCCCCACCCACCCCTGCCCGTGTAAAAACGGTCATTATCATGCTTCTGCTTCATGTCCTCTCAAAGCCTCATGACCTCCCATGGACTTTAATGGTGGAGGATTGCCCTCTAGGTGAAAAAATCCCACTTTTCATTTTTAAAAATACATTAGTATTTAATGGTTACGGGAAAAGAATGAAAACAGCATTTGAGGGTTACCTAAAGAAAGCAAATGAAGAATCCTAATTTACTTTGTAAAGACCTCATGTTTTGGGAAACCTGGCTATTTTAACTGATTGTTTTAAGCCTGTAGTGATGCAGACTATCACTAACCTTCTGACTGACTGCACATGTCTATATGTCTACTTATGGTTTTGTTGTTCCTACAGTGATAAGATCCTTACTTCAAATGTTTTTGCAGTTGGACCTGACAGAACATCAGGTGGTATACATAAACTATAGGATTCACAAGCCTGAGTGCTTTTCTCACAGTATTGCAAGGTGAATCATCCCCTACATAAAGTACTCTAAGGAACAATAACCAGCATCAAAGAACTTATAATCAGGAGCAGTTCCTTCCTCCTTGGATGGTGCAAAAAGGATGCAATAGCTGTTCTCTGTTCTTCAACAGAGGTAACAGCTGCTTGTGCCTTATATGAGAATTTAAACTGCACTACGGTTTCATCTGGCAAGGGAACAATGAAAGCTTATGTTTTATATTTTCCTTACTCTTAATTTATTTTTAAGTTTATCCCTCTCCCTTTGCCAGGTTTCTTGTGCTTAACCTGAAACTAACCTTTAGACAAATGTGAAAGCAAATAGAGCTCTGAAACATTATCTGTACATTCTTTTGTCTTGGGAAATGTAAATCAGGGCACTGGGTGAATAACACAGCTTGGCTTAGTGTCATGAAATGTAATTCTGTGCTATGGCAGGGTCAGGATTTATGAAGCTATAAGGACAAGAGTGGGCAGGGTGCCAGCTTACACCTGCAGTGCTGCTTCTGCTGCTTTTCAGATGAGGGAGCATACAGGAAAGAACGCTGGTTTGGGAACTGACATTATTTTATTGGACAAGCGCACGGAACACTGAGTTGAGGGGGGGAAATGGTGCCAGCTTAAGAAGAAATGCTTTCAATACAAAGCACACACACACAAAATGCAAACATGCACTTACTGACACATGAGCCATCATGTAATATTAAATGTAAAACAGCTTCAGCTGAAATCATAATGAAATAACCTGGGGTGTTCACCCAACAAAAAGAGAATACACTATATCTTTAGTGAGTGGAGGGAGGAAAGGGGAAATTAGAGATGTAATGCAATGAGGAAAGCTAAGGATTCATATGCTGCAGACTTTTCCTAGTAACCACAATAATTTGTTTTGAACCCAAGGGACTGACACACAGTAAAGTGTCCATTTAATGCTATCTAGCATGCTGTGCTAAAAATTGAAACCAGCAATAATATGATGTCAGCACATGTGCCTTTACTCTCAAACCTCCTTCCAAGATCATATTAAAATTCCCCTTTTCTTTACCTTTTTTGACTACAACCCAGAATCCCTGGATCCTGAGAGTAGCACTGTAGAGGAAGTGCAGTTCAACCAGGGGAGTTTCCCTTTTTATATATATATATATATATATATATAATCATTACTTTCAGATTAAACACACACATAGAGAAGACAAAGGAGAAGGTTGCTTGCTGCAATAATTGACATGTATATGGATTATGTATTGCCCCGATAAGTACTGTCAGCAGCCAAATACATATGTAAAATAGATGCTTATTGAAAAGTTACATTTATCCCTAGTGGAATTTGGCTCCAGACTGGAAGTAATTTTCAGACAAACTGTCTTTCTATAACCCAAACCAATTCAAACTTCACTAGTTTTTTTTGTTTTTTTTAATGCTTAGTAACCTTGGAAATTCGTAAGAGTTTCTGAGGGCTTTTTCACATCTAGCAACGGCTGCTGCCAGACATAAGGATAGTCATTCGTCAGACCAATGTCAAACGTTGGTCATTACATCTGGATGTGTAAAACATGGATCTTACTATGCACTTACTATGGGCTGTGTTTCCAGAAATAACAGGGGTGGACAGCATGTGTGCTTGTAGATACTGCTGTTAAATATAGTTACAAACAATGCACAACTTCCAGTCTGTGGTAATCTGAGCACTCACAGGTGGTATATCATCCAAGCACCAGCTGATGGGAAGAGGAGACTATCCATTGCCACTGAAACACACAACAGCAGGGACGTCTGTAGGAGCAACTACAGAATTGGGAGATTTGAGACATCCATAAGATTTCAATACATGATGGATTGCCACCAAGTTATCATAATGGGTATAACGTGTTCCCAAACAGGTGGTCCAATGTTAATGTAGCAAGCAGTCAAGTAGCAGGGGTTTTACGTGTGTGCTTCATCAAATAGTGTTGCCCCACTTGCATCCCCACTATATATGAAAGACAAGGTAAAACACTAGGACCCTTCCTTCCATATTTCCATCATGTCTTGTTGGTCACTGGAGGACTGGGAGTTGCTGCCTGCTAGGGGTGTGCACTTCATTTTCTTTATATTGATAACAATAACAACATTCTTCATTTTCATTATCATTATTGCAATAACGATAACAAAGATAATAACAAAATCAATCACAATAATGAAAGTAATTATTCATTTTGTTATTGCCTGGCAGGTGTTTTTTGGAGGGAAATGTGGAGAGAGGAGGAGGGAGAAGACATCTTGGAGCCAGAAACAGTGTTGAACTCTTGAACTGGGCCTGTGATGGGAGGGGAAGGAGCTGATGGATGTAATCATTGGACAATGAGCAGGTTCCAGGCAGTTGGTGGCACCCTGCGATTGCTCAATACCTCCTGCCTCCCAGAACCAATCATGGGGGCTCAAGGAGAGCACTGCAACCCTTTATGTTGCAGGGCCAGGCTGTTTGACTCTTGTTCTGTGTTAGCTCTTGCTGTGTCAGGTTGCATTTACAGAACTCTGGTGCTGCTTGCACTAAAAATCTTCCCCAGCCCTCAGTGTTATACCTTACCTTTCCTTATACCCTTTATTTGACCTTTTCCCTTCCCCACTCTGTCTCCCTCTGTAGATAGATAGATAGATAGATAGATAGATAGATAGATAGATAGATAGATACTAGACTTTTTAATTATATATATTAGCATTATAGGGTAGGACTAGGATATCTAGATACTTGGGTAGAACACATAGGAGACAGACATTTATTGATATAGATACTTAGCTAGGAATATATTGCATATAGTATAGGTTATTAGATGTAGGTTTAGGTTAGACATACCTATTAGTAATTTTTCATATTGTCACTGTGCACTTATTACTACTGCATTATAATAAGGGAGGAATTACTTCAACTTCTGAGAAATCTGAGGCAAGTGTCTACTGGCACTTCTGCCACTAGTGGCAGTCCACAACGGAAATGATACCAAGAACAAAATCTTCATTATCGCTCAAAATCGATACCAATACCAATAATGACATTGATGATGAAAAACAAAATTTCATGAATAACGATAACAAAAATGTCATTTTTTAATAATGAAAATGAAAAATGACATGGGTTCTTGGTGCACATCCCTACTGCCTGCCCTTTTTGACTTTGAGTGTTAACAAATGAGATGGCAGCCCACACAAGGTGGGCATCCACCAGACACACAGCCCCCACTCATGGCAGGGTCTCAGAGCATGTAGAGACTTCCATGCGGGTAAATGCAGGCTAATATGCACCCACATGTCCATGTTCCATCAGTTAGGTTGTGTGCAGCCTCGTCACCTTGTCCACCATCACCACAGAGTCATGGGTGAAAATCCTAGAACATTCCAAGGAGCAACCATTTCCTACTCCTCTCTTCACTCTCACTGGTGCACACTGTAGACATTTGGCCCTGGGGGAAATATGGACCTAAAAGCAGGATCTTAACAACCTTGGTTCCTTTGCACCTAACTGCTTCATTAGGAGAGAAGCTCCTTTACTCTACAGATTCAAATAACTTCAGAAACTCAAAAATCAATTACTTAAATTTATTAAATAAGATAAAAATTCCAAAGGACATTACAGTAAAGAAGAACATTTCCTTACCAAGTCAAACTTAAAACAGTTACAGAAGAAAAAGTGTTAGAAAGAAAAGTAAGATAGTTACTGGTCTCAGAAACATAGATCTTAATCTTTGCAACGTGGATCCATGCAGCATCCGTTATACACTGAAAATTGTAGAGCAATTATCTCAAGTTTAGACAGAGCCTTATATAAGTTTTCCTTATCTGCCAGGCGTTGACCCGATTCTAAAAATATAGTGAGAGCTGAAAGATATCCAACTCTACAAGCCCTTTCCAATGACCTCCATTTTACCTCCATTTTATCACGGAGGACCTGCTGACACTCAACTTTGACTGAACTGACAACTGAGTAACCTTTTACCCAGTTTCTACTAGCTCAAATATATTCTTATCATGCAGATTCCAAATCATGACAAACACCTATTCAAGCATTCTAAGAAAAGATTCAGAATCTCCCCCCCTCCCTTGTCAGAGTTGAGCTATCAAAGGAAGAAACCCTGACATGAAGAAACTTAATAACTAAAAGTTACTTTGAATACACCCAAGTTTCATCTGATTTCCTAGGACACACAACATGAATTTGTCAATTGTAGCTTTCAAAGAGGGATGTGCACAGTAACTCTCTTTAGTTTTTCGTTATTACTTTCATTTTCATTATTAAAATGTCTTTCATTTTTGTTATATTTGTTAGGTTTTGTTTCATTTTTGATTTAGAAACCCTCTGTTCACATAGTAGTCAACTTTAGCACTCTCCAAGCTTGTTTTAACTCAGAAGGAAAAGTACAGTCTGCCTCTACGCACAGAAAAGATCACTCTGTGGGGGGAACAGAAGGTTTAATTTAATACCATGAAGCGCTATGGGAATGAGGTGGTGTTCCAAGAAATCTCAGCACAAATGGCACTCTAGTGATACATTAGGGACATGATCCAGTACCAGCAGCGGGCCAAGGATTTGTGCAGAGGCTGCAAGGAGATCCATGACAACTTCACCACTGGCGGCGGGGGTATAAATCACTATACTATGATCCCTTCAACCAGTTCCTGTCCTTGAATAAAGCCATTGTGGCATCCTGCCTCTATGGCTGCACCTTCACCAGGGGCCAGAAGCGGGTGCATCTGACTCCTCCACTGCCCACATCTGTTGCAACCACTCTGGATCCCATCATGGCACCTGTGACTGGTGGCAGTGATCCCTCCATGCCCATGCCCATCCCGGAACCAGCACTCATTGATGGCCACACAGACACCATGACTCTCACAATCTACCCCTTTGAGCAGAAAAGCCAACCCTTATTTGAGGAGTCACTGGAGGTACTTGTGGAGGGTACGGAGGAGCCAGTGGTCACCTTTATCAAGGAGGTGGAGTAGGACAGTAAGTGAATGCACCTGGAGGGTGGCATGGATCTTTTGGATCATGTGTAGGTTCTGCTCACCAGTGGTCAAGAAAGCCTGGAGCATGATAGCGAGCACCATGAAGTTATCTGCATCAATGTATCCATGAAGTCTGCAGACCACGCACCAAATGTTTTGAAAGTTTAAAGACCTGGGAGGCTGCATAGGTAGGACTGGCTGTGCATTGTACATGAGTAAGTACTGGCCACTATTGGCCATGTGTCATCACATGACTGACAGCGCACCAGCTATTAATTACTACCGTTGAAAAAGGTTTTGCAAAGCTGGGTGTGTTTGTGTGTTCTACCGGCACTGTTAACCATGTAACTGGGATCTCAGTGCACACACCACTCATCTAAAAACGTTACAGCTGATACCAGATGGAAAGGGAATTTTATAACTGGGCTCGAGTGGAACCACTGATGGTTAAGAAATGGGCAAGCAGGGGCATCTGCAAGGCCAAGACAGAGGGTGTTTTTAAACAAGATGCTACCATGCATACCACTGCTCGTTTAAAGGTGGTACATGGGGATGCATGCTCCTATGAGTCATGCAGCACCCACTCATGGATGAAAAAACTGCAGTGCACCATGCAGGACAAACCAAAAAAGTGTGGAGGGAGTCGGGGACAGGTGCCCACACATCCCCTGCCTATAGTAGTAGTAAGTTTTATTGGTGAGGTTGCAGCTCATCTGCATACGCTCCCAGCATCCTCGGCTGTCATCGCTTGAGGACACCACGACTCTCCTGGGGCTTGGCCTTCCTGCCGCC
>QEPC01000985.1:808551-831459 GCA_003113815.1 Sphenodon punctatus | reverse complement strand
TAACCAAGCCAAGTACGTGCACTTGAGACCTCGCATCTTCATGAATGTTAGACCCCTTGTCTCTCCCTCTGTTCCCCTTCCTAAGTCTCTCCCCCAGCTCCTGTCTCTCAGATTGTAAGCCCTAGGGGCAGGGACCGTGTCTATTTTATTACTTTGTAAAGTGCCAGGTACACTGCTGGCGCTATATAAATGTTTGTTAATAATAATAATAATAATTGTACTGGCCAAGGCCATGACAAAACACATACACAAACCATACACATATTGTACAAAATAATACAAACCACAAATCTCTGAACAATAAGGCAAAAAGTATAGTACAGAAAAATATAACTATACAGCTCTGTATTAAAATAAAAATCAAAAGTACTCCAATTATATTTTGAATACTTCCAGTTTTCTCCCTATATACCTCCTTTCCATCCCTAAGAGGGTATATTGATTTCTATAGAGGATGTCATGACAGGTCTAGTTTCCCTAAAAAACTTGCCCATGACTATTAAATTATACACCCAAAGGTACCACCATAAAAAATAACTTTCCACAGTAATATAAACTTATATAAATAACATTTAAATTCATGATTTTAATTCATCATGAAGTGTTTATTTTATTGAATCAGCATATTTGCTATCACAATTACAAAAATAAATAAATAGATATGTACAGAAAAATAAGATTAAAAACAAATAGGAACTCCACACCAGGTACTTAGGAACAAAATAATAATAATATATGTCCATTCAATCAGCAGAAGGAATCCATCAATAATCACCTCCTTTCTTTGTCAACCAACAATAAAAACATTGCTAATAACCTAACATGAGCGGAATCTGTTAAGGTAAATAAAATCTCCATTTTCTTAGCACCCTCCAAGTTAGAGTTAGAAAATATCGGATCAATCCATACAGTTCGAAGGGTCGTATAGAGAGGGCAGTCAAGAACAAGATGAGATAACATCTCAACACTATCCAAGCAATAACTACAGACCCTACTGTGCCTGGGAATACCCTCTCAGCAGTCTCTCACTTCGCAAGTCTCAAATAAATTAAAACGAAATAAAGTAAACATATGTCTGAGCCTTAGATCCTGTAATTGTTCTAAATATGTCTCCGGGCTGTGTCAGGAGCGGGGAGTTTGACAGCAGCTACCACTCAACCTACCTTCTGGCAGCTGTGCTGAGGGTGGAGCCAGACCTGTGGGGAAGCCAAAAGACTGCCAGTGAGCTTGCACGGAGGCTGTGTTGGGAGCGGGGAGTTTGACAGTGGCTACCACTCAACCTACCTTCTGGCAGCTGCACTAAGGGCAGAGTCAGACCTGCAGGGAAGCCAAAAGACTGCCGATGAGTCTACGGCAGCGCCGTCGGCGTGCGCCGGGGGCCTCGTGCCTAAGGACTGGGTGCGCAAGGGCGCGCCCTTGTGCTCGTGGCCTTAGGTGAGCTGCCGGGCACGCCTGTGTACTATAGCCATCTGAATCCTAGTGGGCCTCTAGCTGGACCTTGGCGATGGGCAGGAAAGCAAGGGGGAATGTCCATATCCCTAAGTGTAGAGGACGAAAGAAGGGACGGGGGCAACAGCTGATGGAAAATTATTTCCCCCGGATCCCTAATAAGAGAGGCACCTGGTCCCAATCCCCCTCCCCCCCAGCTGTATTTCACGATTATCCTCAACCTACAATGGAGACTGTCGACCCCATGGGCCCTGATCAGGCAGCTGTAATTCAGGGGCCTCCACTCGGAGTGTTACACTTGACTCCTACTATTGCCCATCTCCCGGACAACAGTGCAGCAAGTTTGCCTCCAGATGAAAAAATGGCGTTGTTTTTAATGGACCATGTTATGCTAACAGCCGATACCCTGCAATTTGTTTTCCTTAAACTCACTAAGGTGCAAACCAAGCTAGAATCGCTGGAAGGGTTGGTTCAAAGGGGCTTGGGTAATCTCCAGCTGTGCCCTGGAAGGGAAATTAGAATGCTGGAACCGATTGTTACTGGCTCCCAGGAATTCCCTCACCAGTCGAACTTGAACTCGATTCCCCCCCCCTTCCAGCGGGGGGGATGAAGTGGGAGATGAAGTGCATCCCCTCCCACTCTATTTATGTTCAGAGAGGGTGGAACCCTTTGGGCTGTTGGTTACAACGTAAATATTTACAGTTGTGCATCAACGAGATCATAACCCCCCTGTGTGGGCGACGGCCTTAGATGTTGCCGAACAGCTTTGGCTACTTTTGAAAAAAGTACTGGCTATTAGGGGGGACATAGTGTCGGTGGACCATATGATATATACACCAGGGAAACAAATGATTATTGTTAATTTAAGATCATATGACACAATTGATCTAATACTAGCACAAAGAGGCCACCTGGAGGTACAGGGGGTGTTTATTTTGTGAGCTTTCCAGTGTGGGAAGAATCCGCAGGAGGGAAAACCCTCTACACTGGGGTCATATGATATGCAGAGAGGTAGGGGGAACTTTGAAGGACCCCTGCCTGTCCCTTCCCACTCGCCCCCCCCCCCAGGGCTGCTCTTCCAGCTGACCAGAGGCAAAATCCTCTTATAAAGGTAGATCCTGGTCAGGGTAGCAGGAGATCTTTCCCGTACAAGGACACAGGACTAGTCAGGGTGAGTTGGGGGGGATGGGAGGAGGACGAGGCTTTCCCCACTCTTACCCCCCACAGACGTGCCCCCACACACCCCTGGCTCACATTTGCCCCTTCCCCCCGCCAGCTGCCCCACCTGTGGTTAGGACCCCCCGGGTGCCTTCCCCTCCCCTGGCCGTGGCCCCTTTGGTGCCCACTCTAGGAAATACTGGGGTACCGCCCTCTCCATCCCTTTCTATCTAGGTTCGCTTCCTGGAGTGGCTTGAGTCACTCCAATTCCAACTAAGAGAAATAAAAAGGGCCCAAGGGCGTAGAGTCCCCAAAACTGGCCCCAAACCTCCACCTGAGGAAGTGGGAATTTCTGGCCAACACCCGTCAGTACCATTGCTGTTGGCTTCCTATTCCCACTCCATCAGTTGGAGATCTCCTGGTAAGGGGGGCTTGGGGTCAGAGGAATCCCATGGGGAGGTCCATACCCTACTGCCCCTTGCTTCAAGGGGATCAACAGGAGACCAGATGAGCCCTTTGTGGCAGGGAGAGGGAAGAGATCCTGTTGGAGGCATGACTATCTGCAATACACAGTTACACCCCTCGGCTGGGTTAGCCCAGGGATATTCCCCCCCAGGTGGAGCTAAGGGTGGGGCAGGAATTAATCCCCCTGAGGCGCAATCAACCCGGGGTTCTTGCTTGTCCCCCGAGCCCCCACTGACTGCTGAGGCAGCAAGATCCCCACCTGCAGCTAGGGTACTGAGGCAACGGCTGAGATTACCTTCTAAACAATGACAAGGGGCCAAGGTTGGTGGGCTGATTGTTATCTCATCCTGGAATATTTCTGGATGGAAGACCCACCAGGCGGACCCCGAGTTTCATCATTTCCTGTATCTAAATGATGTTGTGTTCCTCCAAGAGACATGGCCGACCACCTCCCCTGTACAGGACAAGTGGGGTGGGTTTGATATATTTTGGGTTGACGCTATGCCCTCAGAAGTACAAGGCCACCCAAGTGGCGGCCTTGCGTTACTAATCGCTTCAGCCCTATTAATGCAGGTGAAATGCATTTGTTTTATTAAAGCCTATTTTGCACTGTTCCACTGTCGTTTCACCTGTGGGAAAGAGATGCTTTTTGGGGTGACCTATGTCCCCCCAGATCAGTCAGTTTACTACTCACCTGACATATGGCAGCTAATGACCAACCAGATCAGGGAGGCTCTTTTTCAATTCCCAGAGGCACCTCTCCTGTTAGGAGGGAATTTCAATGCCAGATTGGGCGATCCAATGACCCAGCCCTCATACCCGAGCCTTGATGACTCAGTCGAGATTTACCATATCCCAGTCCATCACTCTAAGGATAGAGTGATAGGCCCAAGGAAGGTCAGAGTGGATAAATTGTTGGAAGACCTGGATGTGGTTATAGTAAATGGTCGCACCAAGGGAGACCTAGCAGGGAATTTTACATTCAATTCCCCTATAGGGTCTAGTGTTTTGGATTTCTTTCTGATTTCTACCCCCTTATTTCCATTGGTGGAGGAACTCGAGGTGGTGCCCATTTACATATACAACCACTACCCAATTAGATTAGTCTTGGGAGACGCTGCAGTGCAGCCCCTGGAACTAACTGCACCTAACCAGGATGCTCAACCGGTGCTAATTAGAGTTAAGTGGTCCGAGGAGCTAAAGGTTAGGATAACTGAACTACTGCATTCACCCATAATAGAGGATATCAAAGCAGGGATACAGAGTCTGGGGCCACATTAAATTTTCCTGTTAGAGGATTTAATGGGATTATTAAGCCCAATGCTCACTTCTCAGGTGAGACGGACAAGGCATCCAAAACCTCCCGTTCTCCCCCCGCAGTGGTTCGACTCAGAGTGCCAGAAGGCAAGGTCTCAGCTTCGCTGTCTGGCCAGGAGGGTGAAATCCCTACCTGGCTATTCTGTGAAACTGGCACTCGCTCACGAGAGGAAAAGTTACCAACAATTGCTAAAGAACAAATTGAAAGGGTCACAGGAAGCAGTATGGGCAGACTTATCCAGGGCAGCTAAAGATTCTAATGCAAGGGGCTTTTGGGAGCTGATTCGGGGCATCCCAAAGGGTGAAGGTCAAGGAGGGCAAGGCGGCCAAGGCTCTATTGCCCCAGAGATCTGGCAGACCTTTTATCAGGGGCTATTTGCTAAGCCTAGGGTGGGCTCTTGGGTTATAGAGATTGCTCCACTAGACAGAATGCCCAAGTGGCACCCGGTGGTGGTAGATGAAGCGGTGGCCCTGATTGAACCTTTAAAATCTGGGAAAGCGCCAGGCCCAGACTATATTCCACCTGAGCTCCTCAAGAGCGACCCAATAGGCTGGGCAGAGATTCTAGCCCTGTTGTTTACTTACATCAATGAATCCGGTACTCTCCCGTGGGTCTGGTCAGTTAGTACGATAGTGCCCATTCATAAAAAAGGGGCTCTAACGGAGCCAGGTAACTACAGGCCCATAAGCCTGCTGAGCGTTATTGCCAAATTATACTCTCGCCTGCTCCTGGTAAGATTGCAGCAATGGATTGAATCCTGTGAATTAATCGAATCCGAACAGATTGGTTTCTGTAAGGGAGCAGCGACTGCCGATCACATACTTGTTTTAGCTGCACTGATCTCTAGGGTGGTAGCCAGACGAGAACCCCTTTACTTATGCTTTGTCAATTTGGAAAAAGCGTTCAACTCTATATGCAGAGAACGACTCTGGGTTAAGCTCCAGGTCTCAGAGATAGACCCGAGGCTGCTGTATCTCATCATAAAGCTGCACTCAGGGAATTCTCTGCATGTCCGGATTAATTGCCAGGGGGCACTTTCTGGTCCTGTCCAGGTGGAATCTGGCATTCGGCAGGGTTGCTTACTGGACCCAGCACTCTTTAACCACTATTTGAATAATGTGGTCCATCACATGAAAACGTAAAACACGCACCCTCCCAAAATTGGTGAGCAGCACATATCACTACTCCTATATGCAGATGATACAGTGCTGATCTCCCAAACATTGGTTGGGATGAGGCGCACCCTGGTCACCTTTGGCGAATATTGCCAGATGGAGCTTTTGACTATTAATTTTGTTAAAACCAAAATCCTAGTAGTGGGTCCTGGGAAGACCCAAAAAATCCACCGCTGGGCAATAAAAGACAAGCAGATAGAGCAGGTAAAGGTGTTCAAATACCTGGGTGTTATGGTCCATGCCAGTGGTGGTTGGAAACCTCACTTCGAGGCTGCGTGTGGGCAGGCACGGAAGGTAGCAGCTGCCATCACAAGATTATATTATGGCCAAGTGGGATGATTAGTCCTCCCAGCGCTTTGCCTTTCTAGGGCTAAGGTGATAGGACAGCTGCTGTACGCCTTCCTAATTTGGGGGATGCTATTTTTTGATCATCTGGAAAGCGTTCAGAACAGCTTCCTGCGAGCAATTTTGGGGGGCCCGCCAGGGACTCCACAAGGGATCCTCCGTGCTGAGACATTCTCCCTACCTATTAAGGTGTACGCGGCCCAGATCTTCCTAAATTTTTGGACCAGGAAATTATTTTCCCCGGGTCCCAACAAACAGCTGTTGAGTGCTGTGATGGCGAGGGGACTGGAGGAGGGGTGGATTAAGAAATCTAAGCATGAGATTGCCAAATTGGGCCTCCCATTTATGCACCTTGGAACTCTGGGGAAAGTGGCTTGTACAAACTTGATCAAACAATGGATTAGGGACTAGGCTGTCCAATCTGAAAGTACTTTAAGGGAGGTGCAGAAGGTTGCCCCCCACTATAATCCCTACTATCCCTTGCAGGGTCCAGCTCGATTTTACTTATTTGAATGGCAGGATGCTAACTACCAGTTTGCCTTCTTTCGTATGAGGGCTAATGTATTCCTCTCAGAGCTCTTGCGGGGACGCTATGCGAAGGTCCCCCTAGGCCCGCGAGAATGCACAATGTGTTGCCTAGGTGTCATAGACACCCCCGAACACATTATCCTTCACTGCCCGGCCATCAATGGACCGAGATTCAAATATCTGGGGGGATTCCCCATGGAGACTGGGCCGTCTGAAAGGGTTTTGAGGCACTTTTTGCACCCATTTGACTCAGATCTTACTAGAGCAGTGGCAAAATTCTGTTGGGCAGTCATTCAAATTAAGAGCACCCAACCCAACTCCTAAGGAATAGGGACCGGACAGTGGGCCCCTCAATCCTAATCCTCACCCTCATCGGTCTCGGGGTCCTACCTAAGCCCCCCCTTGATGGTGGAAATGATAATATGGAATACATAAGAGTGGTTTCCATTTCTGTAAATGCGTTTTTTATTTATTTTGTATATTTGTATTAATTGTTAAAGCCTAGGCTAACAATAAACTACCTTTATTTATTAAAAATATGTCTCCATCTTAACAGTTGTTTTAAGGTGGGAATACAAAGTTGCAGATTTATAAAAAGCAAGTGCCTTTAAATCCATCTTATGGGTCCACTCTATTATTCACGACTTGAGTTTGCATTTCAAAACCTTACAGTTAGGAAGGTCACCATCTATTGTAGGGAGACTAAGTTTGGAGGCTAGTTTTTTAACATGGTTAATCCATGCAAACTGAAGAACCCCAGTATGATCTTTCTGCTCTAAGTAGCAACCTGTCAAAAGTGACAGGGAACCGTCCATAGCAAGTTTCTTCCAAAAAAACAAAAATCTAATCACAACTTGAGCATATACCGACAATACCCTCATTTCCACTCTCAAAACAGGGAGAGGGGTCAATCTTGGGACTTTCAGCACAGCCCTAAGGAAGCGGTTTTGCAGGGTTACTTTCTAGAGAAGATTTATAGCCCAATGCGGTGATCTCCACTCCATAGATTAGGCTCGAAATTACTTTTAACGCCAGAATTTTTAAAAGCTGCCTAACTGATGTTGGAATGGCATAAGATAATATCAATAGGCCTCTGACAATTTGGGCTGCCTTCTTTATATGAGCTTCATTATTGGCCTTCCAAGACTTGGAAGAGGAAAACACAACCCCTGTATATGTATATTTGGTGGTGTTATCCAAAATACAATTACTCACCTTCCATATGTAATTAGTCCTGGCAGTTCCATGAGACATTATCTGAGACTTTTTAGGACTGATAGAGAGAGCATTGGCCAGACAGTAAGCGTGCAAGGCATACAGCGATTGCTGCAGGCCCCGCCTAGACTGTGAGAGAAGGACAATGTCATTGACATACAACAGTATTGACACTGGCCTGTCTCTTATACGGGGCGGGGTAATATCAGCAGCAGAAATGAGTGGCACTAGGTCATTTATATACAAATTAAAGAGTAACGGTGCAAGGAGACAGCCTTTCTACACTCCTTGATATAAAGGAAAAGACCTTGTATGCCCCCCTTTATTGTCTATCCGAACAACTGCCTCTGTGTTTTCATGGAGCTTAACAATCAGCTCCACAGCTCGGCAGGAATACCTTTTCCTTAAGTTTAGACCATAAAAGATCTCTGCTAACAGTGTCAAAAGCTTTGGCAAAGTCAATAAAGGCGAGGTAAAGTTTCCCTCGCCTTATATTGACATACTTATCGACAAGATGATTAAGAATTAAAGAATTGTGGAGCGTAGATTTATTTTTACAGAATCCCGCCTGTTCCTCCCTCAGATTACAATCAAGTGCAACCCAGTGTTCCAAAGCTACAAGCAACACTCTGGCATACAACTTTCCCATAATTGGGAGGAGGCTAATCGGCCTATAACAGGCTGGGTCCTTAGCGTCCCCCTGTTTAAAAAATGGAACAATAACAGCCTTTACCCACTCCTGGGGAACAAACTTGGAGTGGTTAATTAGGGTGAAAAATCTTGCAAGAAGAGGGGCCCACCAAGACGTAAAATTTTTAAATAGTTCTGGGGGGGAAACCATCTATCCCCGGGGCCTTGCCTGCATGCAATTTCTCGATTGCTGACAAAACCTCCTGTTCAGAGACTATAGGATCAAAGAGATAATACGAAGGGTTGCCCTCTACTTGGGCCAGGTCTTCTCCAGGGCTAGGAACCAGTGTATCTTTTCTTTGAAACATCTTAGCATAATCATTCACCCAGGCCTCCTCTGAGACATAGGACTTATTTACAGATTTCCTGGAGTTGCACCAGTTATTAATGAGGGTCCAGAACTTGGATGAATCATTAAGATTTGCAGCCACCTGCAGCTCCACCCAAGCTTTCATTGCTTTTGATCTCCTTTTCTCCCTAAGAAGTCTGAAATAAGCCCTTCTAGTAATAACAAAGATAACCCAATCAGCTTCAAGGTGTAATCCGCACCACTTCCTTCTGGCCCTAATAAGGTTTTTTTTTGCCTGTCTACATTCTTCATCAAACCAAGGCTTTGTCCTGTGTTGCCACTTTGGTGGCTCAAATAAAGTCACCGGTTTGGCGACGTATACACGCATCTGTATCAGAAGATTGGTTAAATCATCATGAAAAGTGGTGCAATCTTCACAGGTCAACAGCATATTCCTAAACTCCAGGCAAGCTGGCTCAAAGAGCAGAGCCGCTATTTTTATATTGACATCTGGGGTCCACTTAATTGACAAACCTCTCCGGGAGGAATCTGAATCACCCCTTTCTATAAAATTTGGGCACACCAATACCATTTCTAGAGACAAGGGGAAATGGCTCCCTTCAGGCCTCTTAATAACCTGGAGGTCGCTAACTAAGGAGAAGTGGGACCACGGTATGCATATATAATCTATCATGCTCGTACCCAAGATGGTATCGAAAGTAAAGTCTCCCTGGGAATCTGAAGGAGTCCGATCATTAATTATAACAAACCCTTGGTCTAATAGCAGATCTACCAACCTTTTCCCATGGGTGTTCACTATAACATCCTGGGACCTCCTAATAGGGAGTGCAAGTACTGAACAAAGGGAGGAATCCAAGGCAACATCATCTAAGTTTGCCACTCTGGCATTAAAATCTCCCATTAATAAAGGGGCCTATTAATAGATCTATCTGCTAGAAGGCCCAAGAGCTCCACCAGCTGCTCCCAGACCACCGGATCGTAATATTGGGATGTTTCTGGGGGAACGTTTACATTAACTATGGTGAAATTGCCCCGAAGATGGGACCTAATCTCCACCATGGAACAGTTTCCCAAGGGGACACATATTGGGGAGATAACAAAATCCATACTCACGGAAACAAAGGTAATACCACCACCACCACCACCCGAGAGGCGCCCCTTTTTATGCCTGGAAACACCAGGGAAACCATAAGTTGTAAACCCTTCCACAAAAAAAGCATCTGTTTCTAATTTCGAGAGCCAAGTCTCCTGAAGACAGATAATATCAAATAAGCTAATAAAGACCAGCCAGTCTCTATCTACAAGCTTAGATTTAATACCCTCTATATTCCATTTTAGGCAACACAGCCCAGTTGTTAATAATTGTCATTGTGGTGGGCCCTCCCCTCTACAGGGCAGCACCCCAGCCCTGGGGGCATATGGAACAACTGGTTCCTTTTAACTGTTAACAGTATCTGATGTCCGAAATGCAGCCGACCTATGAATCACTGTATGTTCCAGGAAAGAGGACTTAAAACATGACTGCTCATGGAGGCCATCCTCCAGTTCATAAAGTTTAGCTGGAGAAGAAGAGGCCGGCTTTAGCTCCTGAGAATCCACATCACTGAGACTGATGAAATCCGCCTCATCTGTTTTATCCAAAATATACCACTCGAATTCGACCCCAGAGCCTCTTACGAGATTATTTATGGGGCCGGCTGTCGAGTGAGTTTCCCTGGAAGACTTAAGCATAATATATTCCTGGCTAAAGTATTTTGACTCTCTGAAGTAAAACTCCTGTCTTCCTTAGATAAAACCTATTATTCCACAGTTTATCTGGCTATGGCACTGAGACAGCGCTGGTGGCCTTGGTAGACAACCTCCGCCGGGAGATGGATGCAGGATGTTCAACATTTCTCATCCTGCTAGATCTCTCGGCCGCTTTTGATACCGTGGACCATGGACTGCTGTTGAGGTGGCTGTGTGACCTGGGGGGTCTGGATGGGACTGTTCTTGAATGGTTCTGTTCATTCCTCTCGGGGAGAAGCCAGCGGGTGGTGCTGGGGGATGAGGCATCATGCCCCCTTGCCTTATCATGTGGCATTCCGCAGGGTTCTATCCTGTCTCCATTACTATTCAATGTATACATGCAGCCCTTGGGGGAGGTCGTGAAAGGGTTTGGGGTGCGATGTCACCAATATGCTGATGATACGCAGCTGTACCTCTCTTTTTCAACTAACCCAGACCCGGCTGTCTNGAGGTGATGTTGGTGGGGCGAGCAAGGGAGGTGGTGGCCCCCCTGATTGGGGGGGTTCGCCCTCCTATAGCTCAGCAGGTCCGGAGTTTGGGGGTGATATTGGATGCAGACCTTAGCCTGGAGTGGCAGGTGGAGGCAGTTGCTAAGGCTGCCTTCCACCAGTTATATCTGGTGCGTAGGCTGCATCCGTTTGTCTCCAGCCCGGACCTGGCCTCCCTCATCCATGCCTTCATCACCTCGAGGCTGGACTACTGCAACGCGCTCTACATGGGGCTTCCCTTGTGCCTGCTTTGGAGGCTGCAGCTAGTGCAGAATGCGGCAGCTCGTCTCCTTACAGGGACGGGTCGTCGGGAGCACATTACACCTGTGCTCCGGATTCTGCACTGGTTGCCAATAGCGTGTCGAGCTCGGTTCAAGGTTTTGGTGTTGATCTATAAAGCCCTTCACGATCTGGGCCCCTCGTACCTCAGGGATCGCCTCGCCTTCCGCGCCTCAGAGCGACTCCTGCGGTCGGCTGGGGGTGCCTTCCTGGAGCTCCCCCGCATAAAGCAGGGGCCACAATGGAGAGGACATTCTCGGTGGCCGGGCTGCACCTTTGGAACTCCCTTCCGGAGGAAGCACGCCTGGCCCCAAGCCTGTTGTCATTCCGGCGATGTTGTAAAACCTGGCTTTTGATACTATTCAATGTATACATGTAGCCCTTGTGGGAGGTTGTGGGGAGGCCTTTGGGGAGGGGAGGGTGGGATAGGGTTTTATTCACCGCCCCTACCCTGTATATTGTTTTAATGTTTTAAGTTGTTTTCCCAGGGCCCTGTTTTAAAGTATTTAAATTGTGATGCTTTAAAATTGTTTTATATTTTATAATTGTTTTACTATGTTGGAAGCCGCCCCGAGCTGTTTGCAGGAGGGGCGGGATATAAATGTCAAAAATAAATAAATAAATAAATAAATAACCACTGTTGAACATGATAACATTTCCCACCTAAGGAAGTGTCCCTTATCTATAAGTTTATTCAATAAAAAAACCTCTGTAAAGGGGATTATAATCCCCATTTGGGCTTGACAAAACTCTATTAAATCAGATTCAACCCTTCATGTCCAAGGAACCGAAATCTCCTTCTTCTATTAAGATGTACTATTAAAGCCAGGGCCCATCTTTGATCTGTATCCTGGGACCAAACTTTAGGTGACAGAATTATACTTTTTTGTTCAATAGGAGAGATTTCACAGGAATTCCTTACAGCGGACTGAGGCTCTACCAGGGACTGGGGCAAATCTCCTGCCAGTAGTAAACTGCTATCAGAGACTGGGGAAAAATGGGAAGCGACTGGTTCCATACCTGTCCGAGCCATTCCCCCCTAAGTCTGTGTAGTAACCGTATTGACATTCTTCGTATTGGTAACCATACTTTGGGTAGCTATATCCTGTTTATACACACAGGTCGTATTACCCGAATAAACAGTGGTGGTCCAGTTAGAAAATTCAAGCCAGAGGCCTCCTAAAAGTACTTTCATGGCAAAAAGGAGCTTCTGGAATTGGCAAAACCTTCCCTCTATTTCTTTTAATCTAGTGTCAAGATAGATCTCTATTCTTACATCCAGCTCATCTAACTTACAAAAGATTGCACTAAGTTGTTGTTCTAGGAACATAACAGTATTAGGTATGCTTCTGCAGGGCTGTGTCTGTTCCGAGAATCCTTGATGGGTTATAGGATTCTCAGCAGATTGAGCTAATTCCAGAGTAGCAGACCCAGCTGTAGAAAAAAAACATGTCATTTTTGGCTGGATAAGCATAGCAGATTTATATTCCTTCCGGGCTCTTTCAGCAAACTCTATCTCCTCTTCCAAAGAGACAGGGGTTGCTAAAATACGTGATCTCAATTCCATTGTAATGGGTCTAAGAACTGGCCTTAAATGAGATACTCCAAAAGTCCAGTAAAGATATGGCAGCCAGTTAAAGACCCGGGAACCAAACTTAGGAAAGGGAGGAAAGACTAAAGGAAAAACTAAACCACAGACTATAAGCCAAGCATGGAAGTAATAAGACAATCACAGTTCAATGAAACATTTCCACACATGAATAAACCAACGTGTGGGATGAAATCTTAAAAAGGCACTAAAAACAATACTCAATGGACCAAAAACGGTAATCTCGTAGCGGCCAAAGGAGCTCAAGGATGGCTCCACACGCCCATGATGTGGCCGTGGAAAGCAACGGAGCTTTTGGGTTAAATGCAGGCAAGTTGCTCCGCCTCCAACTCAGGTACAGACCCAGAGTTAGATACTGGACAAATCTCCAGCCCAGGAGCAGCGCTCACTAGCTACCCCGGACTCTGCAACACCTTGACCAGTATCTACCAACCGGTACAGAGCACTAGGGGGGCAGTCTCCAAAAAGTAAGTCTGTACGGAGGGAAACAAACACCGACCGCGTACTTCAAACAGAGGGAGAGTCTGTGAGGTCTTATATAATTTCACCGCCCCCCAAGTCTACCTCAGTCTTACTGGTCACTGCTGCCAGGGACAGTCGAGGAAGTCAGCTCCCCTTGAAGACAGGCTCTAATAAAGGCAAAGTCCTGGGCACACACTTCGGGACACTCCAAAGGGCACTCAAAAGGGCACGCGCCCTTTTGCACGTGGCCCTTCGGCGCGTGACCTAGGTGCTTACCTATGGCATAGCCGTAGGCTTACATGGGTCTTTTAACTCCGCGCAGGTCTCAAGCGCCGCCCCCGGACAGACGCCAAATTCTGCCCGCTCACAGCCACCAGGTAGGTATGTTGCGGGAACAGCACAGTGGGACTCGAGCAGGACAGCTTTCTACCAACACAGCCGTAGGCTCACCAGGGTCTTTTAACTTCCCACAGGTTTCAAGCTCTGCCCCCAGACAGAAGCCGAACTCCGCCCACTAACAGCTGCCAGGTAGGTATGTTGCAGGAACAGCATAGTGGGACTCGAGCAGGACAGCTTTCTTCTGACATGGCCGTAGGCTCACCAGGGTCTTTTAACTCCCTGCAGATCTCAAGCTCCGCCCCCGGACAGATGCCAAACTCTGCCCACTCACAACCGCCAGGTAGGTATGTTGCGGAAACAGCATAGCGGGACTCGTGCAGGACAGCTTTCTCCCGACCGCTCTCAACATAAAACTGTTTATATATACACATTGTATATACCCATGTCACACTATAATAACTTACTAATATTTGCCTTTCCTTTCCTGGGGCTTTATGACAGCAGCACTTGACCCCTGTATACAAGGGTAGGCCCCTGCCTATAAGAACTGGGGTGCCCACCCATGCCAGTAGACAGGTGCATGGTTGCCCGCCTCCCCGTCACACCCACAGCTCTATTGGAAGCTTGCTGGGGAGTTCTTAAAGGACACACAAGCAAAATACACCACCATGATGGCTCAAAACACAACAAACTCCCTCATGACGCAGAAGAGAAAGCCAATGTCATGGAGGACAGCAACTCGGATTGTAGCTTTCTGCATGTCCCCCCCACTATGTGCTTCCATTGTTACCCAGGACTGCCAGCAGCTGCAGCAACTGCACCGGGTCCTGGGCAGGAAGGGGTTACTGGCTGCTTCTGCTTCCTGTTTCCATGGTGTCTGCAGTTATGTGTCATAGCAGAGGGTGAGAAGTAGGGTGGGGCTTGGCTGGGGGGGGTGGCCATTTGCGCAGGCGCAGTCATTTTTTTAAAAAAAATTAAATTAAAATGGACATCAGGGCCTTTCTGCACATACGTGTCCTTTCTAAAATAGTGCCAGAAGTGTCGCCGCTATTATGGGAAAAGGTGCACATGCTCAGAATGGCCCTAGCAGTCATTTGTGCATGTACAGCATTTTTTTAAAAATGAAAATGAATGAAATCAAATGACAATTGTTTACTTATTCATCTGTTTTCGTAACATTAGTTACTAAACCAAAAGGGGCTCCATTTCTTTTAGCAACTAAAAAAACCTGAAAATGAATTGCACACTCTAAGGTGCTGCAGCTGCCTGAGATACAGGGCCTGTAGAATTTGGGGGTGATGTATACCCTGACCCTTGCTGACATTTGGGTGAGGCCTGATGTACAGAGAGAACATTCAAATCTATCCTGCAAGCCTGCTATGTGCTCATTTGGTGGCACATGCACACAGTGGGGTTCCATGTATATATGATAGAGAGCAAACACTGCGCAACACTGTTGCAGTTTAAAGTTCAGCAACGTAGGAGAGTAGGAGCCCAGATGAGTTGACTGGGATGGAAACTGAGACTTTTCTGGACAAATGTGCACTTCCAGAAGTAAGGAAGTCACTAACAGAGTTGGATGCTCCCTGTTGTTTTTCCTCATCACAGCCCTTGTGACAGTGAGAAGATATCTTCGGGGCCACAAAGAGTGCCTTGACTGATGGTAGGGCTGAATCTCTGGTGGGAAACAAGCAACTCAGGGTACAGACAATATGAACTGATTGATGGAGAGCTTCTTGCCCTATAAGAGGTTTTGAAAAATGAAGAAGTGCAGAACACCATGGTCAGCAGGGTTTCATTGTTTTCCACCCCAATGGGGCGGTGTAACCATTATTTTTAAGGATTCGTGGTCTGTCAGGAGGTATCTGGTGCAGGCTATATTGGGAATAGAGGGCCTCCATCTTGTGTTTGATTTGGCAGGGGACAGATTGGGCGTCTTGCTAGTATACCATGCACGTACCTGTACGGCAGCATTCCTACTCACCCTGACAGAGCTGGTGTTGGATGTGGTGTTGCACTCCCCGAAGACACTAGTCTTGGGGGACTTCAACATACATGCTGACATCAGTCTCAGTGGTGTGGAGTGTGAGTTCATGGCCTCCATGGCAACCATGGGCCTGTCCACATTGTCAATGGCCCAACGCATGATGGGGGCCGTACCCTGGACCTGATTTTTTGCACTGGCATTGAGGCGGGGGATTCATTGATGGAGGAAGGTGTCAGTAGAACCCTTCTCATGGACGGATCATTGCTTCCTGCGAGCACGCCTCCTGAAGCATGTCTGCCCCTGGGGGGGGTGTAGAACCGATTCGGATGGTTCACCCCCGGACACTATTATTATTATTATTATTATTATTATTAACAAACATTTATATAGCGCAAGCAGTGTACCTGACACTTTACAAAGTAATAAAATAGACACGGTCCCTGCCCCTAGGGCTTACAATCTGAGAGACAGGAGCTGGGGGAGAGACTTAGGAAGGGGAACAGAGGGAGAGACAAGGGGTCTAACATTCATGAAGATGCGAGGTCTCAAGTGCACGTACTTGGCTTGGTTACGATGAGAATGACAGCAGGCAGGTCCATGTTGCAAGGATAAGGGTAAACCGATCGTAGGTATAGGAATAGTGGCTCAGCAGGATAAAGAGTCAGACAGAGCAGAGCGAAAGAGGTGAGTTTTAAGGAGAGATTTGAAGGTATGAAGGGAGGGGGCAAGGCGGATGTGGACAGGGAGGGAGTTCCAGGCATGGGGGGCAGCAAGTGAGAAGGGACGAAGGCGCTTAGGGGAGCAGGGAAGGCGTGGAAGGGTGAGAGAAGGGACAGAGGAGGAGCGAAGTGCACGGGCTGGAGTATGGAGGGCGATAAGTGCAGAGAGGTAGGGGGGAGCAAGGTTGTGAAGAGCTTTATAGGTGAAGACTAGGAGCTTGTGCAGGATTCGTTCAGGAAGGGGAAGCCAGTGAAGCGAAGAGAGGAGGGGCTGCACATGGTCGAAGCGACTGGCGAGGTAGATGACCCTGGCAGCAGAGTTTTGGACAGAGATGAGGGGAGAAAGGTGAGACCGGGGAAGGCCAGTGAGAAGGAGGTTACAGTAATCGAGGCGAGAGATGACCAGAGCATGAACAAGAGTTTTGGCAGACGAGACAGAGAGAAAAGGGCGAATCTTAGCAATGTTATGGAGGGAGAAGCGACAGGATTTAGCAACAGAGTCAATGTAGGGTTTAAAAGAAAGGGGTGAGTCAAAGATGAAGCCTAGGCTACGGGCTTGGGGGACAGGCAGGATGGTGACTCCATCAATAGTTATTGACAGTGAGGAAGGAGAGGAAGGATGAGGGGGGAAGATAAGGAGTTCAGTTTTAGCCATGTTGAGTTTGAGTTGACGTTGAGACATCCAGGTAGAGATGTCAGAGAGACAGTTGATGAGACGAGCTTGAACAGAGGGAGAGAGAGAGGGAGTAGAGAGATAGAGTTGAGTGTCATCAGCATAGAGGTGGTATTGGAAGCCATGGGAGGCAATGAGTTTGCCTAAGGATGAGGTATAGATCGAGAAGAGGAGAGGGCCAAGAACAGAGCCTTGAGGAACACCAACTGAGAGGGGGAAGGAGGAGGAGGCGGAGTTGGAGAGAGACACATTAAAGGAGCGGTCAGAGAGGTAGGAGGAGAACCAGTTATGGACAGAGCCACAAAAGCCAAGGGAGTGAAGGGAATCCAGCAAGAGTGAGTGGTCAACAGTATCGAAGGCAGCAGAGAGATCAAGGAGGACAAGAATGGAATAGAGACGTTTAGATTTAGCCACCAGAAGATCGTTGGTGATCTTAGCGAGAGCAGTTTCAGTAGAATGAAGGGGGCGGAAGCCAGATTGGAGGGGGTCAAGGGAGGAGTTGGAGGATAGGAAGTCAAGGCAGCGGGAGTAGACAACACGTTCAAGCAGCTTGGAAGCAAAAGGAAGGAGTGAGACAGGACGATAGCTAGAAGGGTCAGAGGGGTCAAGAGTGGACTTTTTGAGAATAGGAGAGACTGTGGCATGTTTGAAGGCAGAAGGGAAAGAGCCAGTAGAGAGGGAGAGGTTGATGATGTGCAGGAAGGAAGGGGCGACAGTGGGAGTAATGGAGGTGAGGAGGCGGGAAGGAATGGGATCAAGGGGGCAAGTGGAAGGGTTGGAGGAGGAGAGCAGAGAGGAGATTTCCTTAAGGGAGGCAGGGGAGAAGGAGGACATGAGAGAAGGAGGGGGAGGAGGGAGAGGGGTGGGAGTGGGAAGAGAGGAGTGGGAAGCGATGTCGAGGCGGATCTTGTCTATCTTGGAGGTGAAGAAGGAGGCAAGATCCTGAGCAGAAAGGGAAGAAGGAGGGGGAGGACAGGGAGGCTTGAGGAGGGAGTCAAAGGTAGAGAACAGGCGGCGAGGGTCCCGAGAACAGGACTCAATGCGGGAGGCATAGTAGTGTTGTCTAGCAAGGGAGATAGCAGAAGTAAGGGTGGAGAGACAGAATTTGAAGTGAAGGAAGTCAGCGTGAGAATGGGATTTGCGCCAGAGTCGTTCAGCAGCACGAGTGCAAGAACGGAGGTGGCGGATACTAGGGGTGAGCCAAGGACGGGGGTTGTGGGAGAAGGCAGGGCGGGAAGAGAGAGGGGCATGGGAGTCAAGTGTGGAGGAGAGAGAGGCGTTGAGAGCAGAGACAGCGGAGTCAGGGGAGGAGGAAGAGAAGACTGTAGGAAGAAGGGGAGAGAGAGAGGAGGCAAAGTCCAGGGGATCAATAGCTTGAAGGTCACGGAAGGGGCGTAGAGAAGGGGAAGAGGAGGGGGGACAGTGGGAAATGTTGAAAGAGGCAAGGAAGTGGTCTGATATAGGATGAGGATCGAAGGAGAGATCAGCGACAGAGCAGTTTCTAGAGAGGACAAGATCAAGAGAATGGCCATTAGTATGGGTGGGGGAGTTGGTCCAAAGGTGGAGGTTGAAGGAGGAGGCTAGGGAGAGGAAGCGAGAGACTGAGGGCTGAGATGGGTCATCAACATGAATGTTGAAGTCACCAAGGATGAGAGTGGGGATATCAACAGAGAGGAAGAAAGTGAGCCAGGACTCAAAGTCAGAAAGAAAGGAAGAGAGAGGACCAGGGGGACGGTAGATGACAGCAACACGTAGATGGAGGGGGGAGTAGAGGCGCACGGAGTGAGCCTCAAAGGTATGGAAGGAGAGAGAGGGGAGAGGAGAAATTGATTGGAACTGACAGGATTTAGCAAGAAGGAGGCCCACCCCACCACTCCGTCCTTCATGACAAGTTTCAGTAAGGGCAATCCAAGTTTCAGTAAGGGCAATCAGCTGGAGGGAGCGAGAGAGGAAAAGATCATGGATATAGGGAGCTTTACTGATAGATGAGCGACAGTTCCAGAGGGAGCAGAAAAATGGTAGTTGATGATGGAGACACTAATGGAACCCAAGCGGTTCCAGAAAGCTCTTGGGGAGTTACCTTCTGATCTTGACAACCACCTGCTCGATGACCTCGTGGCTTCATGGAATATCTGGCTGTTGGAGGCCATCGACCGGACGGTTCCAAGGTGTCTGCTCCCTTGGAGATGGCTCCTCAGGCCTTTGTGGTTTACAGAGGGTCTAAGGTTGCTGAAGCGGGAAAGGCTGTGGTTGGAGAGAAGGTGGCACTGTTCATGTGCTGAAGCTGACAGATTTCAACATAGAGCCAGTTTATGTGCCTATGCTGTAACTGTAAGGGCAGCAAAAAAAGGAGCTTTTTGCCGATTGTATTGCCTCTGAGAAATCTCGTCCAGATGAGCTTTTCAGGGTGGTGAGGGTAGGTCGGTCCTCCCTCCCTCTGTCTAGAAATGGAGGTATTTCATGCCTGCTGTGACATGTTTGGTGACTAGTTTGCAGATATAATAGCTCAGATTCACCACAACTTCGACACCGCACTTATTGCAGTTGGTGAACCAGAGGTTGTGGAAGCCCCGCCTTGTCCAGTTTTTTGGGAGCAATGTCAGTTGGTGTCATCTGCCAGGGCGGGGGATGTTCTTGGGACTGTTAGGGCCTCCTTTTGTGAACTTGACCCGTTCCTGTTCTGGCTTGATAACGCCAACCGGGAGATGATAGAACCGCTGCTGGTTGGGGTGATCAATGTCTTCCTTCGGGAGGGCAGAGTGCCGGCCTGCCTCAAAGAGGCGGTGGTGCGTCCTCTGGTCAAAAAAATATCATTTGACATTGATTCCATCGCCAGTTATCGGCTGGTCTCTAACCTTCCCTTTTCAGGGAAGGTTATTGAGTGGGTGGTGGCCCAGCAGCTGCAGGGGCATCTAGACTGCATTGGTTATCTGGAACCCTTTCAGTCTGATTTTCATCTTGGCTATGGCACAGAGACTGCGTTTGTGGCCTTGGTCGACGACCTTTGCTGTGAATTAGATATGGGTCTTTCGACCTTGAATTATGTTAGATCTATGGGTTGCTTTTGATACTGTTGACCATGAGATATTGGTGACTCGCTTGCGGTATCGAGCTGGAGTGTGCGGGATCATCCTTGACTGGTTCCGTTCCTTCCTGGCTGGGAGAACTCAGCACATGGTGCTTAGGGATTTTTCTTCATCTCCACGGGACCTCACCTGTGGTGTCCCACAAGGTTCTATTCTGTCCCTGTTCTTGAGATGGTATGGGTTGTGATGTCATCAATATGCTGATGACACCGCACTCTACCTCTCGTTTTCATCTGACTAAGACCCAGAAGTCTCGATGCTTACCCAATGTCTGGCAGCTGTTGGGATTGGATGAGGGCAAGCCAACTGAAGCTGAATCCCAACAAGACAGAGTGATGGTGGTGGGAAGGGTAGTGGATGTGGTGGTTCCCATCATTGATGAGGTCCGCCCTCCACTGATATCCCAGGTCCATAGTCTGGGCATGCTCCTCGATCCACAACTCCTCCTGGATTTCCAGGTGGGGGCTGTGGCACGCTTCAGCCATATGTTTCAGATAGTGACCTAGCCACCATCATCCATGCTTTAGTTACCTCAAGATTGGACTATTGCAACACACTCTACGTGGTGCTACCAATGGTGACGGTCCAGAGAGCACAACTAGTGCAGAATTCTGTGGTCCGTCTCCTTATGGGGACAGGTCACCATGAGCACATTACACCGGTTCACCGGGCTCTGCACTGGCTGCCTATAGTATTCCCGGCCCGATTCAAGGTATTGTTTTTGACTTATAAAGCCCTATACGGCCTTGGCCCAACTTACCTGCAGAACGCTTCGCTCGCCGTGCTCTGGAGCAGACTCTGCGGTTCACTGGGAGCGCCCTTCTTGACGTTCTCAGAGTGGCCCGGGGGGTCACTATGGAGAAGACTTTCTCAGTGGCATCACCTAGACTGTGAAACTCCCTCCCGGTGGAGGCCCGGGTAGCCCCAGATCTCCCCTCCTTCCATCATATCTGTAAAACCTGACTGTTCCACCTGGCTTTTTGGTGAGGGAGATGGGGTGTAGGGTGGGATGGGGGGAGGGGGAGGGGGGCGGTTTTGTTTGTGTCATCCTTTTTATTGTATTTTATGGTTTTATTTTAGGTGTTTTTGTAAGCCACGCCAGGCTGCTTGGAGCAGGAGGGGTGGGGTATTAAATAATTTTATAAATAAAAAAACCAAACAAACAAATGATATGGTAATGCAGAAGATGCTAGAAAGGGGTACAAGAGGTGGATGTTTGCCTGGAGATTTTATTTGAACTGGGAGGTATTTCCTGTTTTTGGTTTTTTTGCACTAGGAACAGTTTAAATGTGTGTGTATATATATATACTCCAAGTTGCTTGATGTGAGAGGGGTGGGGTAGAAATGCAAATATAAAATAAACAATTTTTTTAAAACCTGGTGGGCAAGACCCTAATAAAACAGTGTGCTGCTGCCTGCCCGTACATCACTGTGACTCATGCATGTGAGAAACCAGGCTGAGACAGACTGATCATGCAAGGACTGATTGCTTTTACTTTCAGTTTTTACTTTCACTTTCAGTATTCACTATAGGCACACAATAAATGATGCTATTTGCTCAATAAAATCAGTGTTCTGTTTGTAGCAAAAGATTATTTCTAGCTGGCAAGTGCTGGCAGGTACAAAACTGGGTATGAACGTCTGTGGATGGGTTAGGATAGCAGGGACTAGAATTCTTCCCAGACTGATATCCCAACAGAAACAAGGTGCTGGTATAGCTTATTCTTCTCAGGGTTTGGCAGGAGTCATGACAGGAAGTGAGATACTGGGAAGCGGGGTTTGGTGGGTGGAGCCTGGCATAGGGGTGTGCAATTCGTTTTCATTATTATGATAATGAAACCAAAACTTTTTGTTTTCATTACTGTAAAAATGAAAACAAAACAAAAAATGAAAATGAAAACGAAAACGATTGTTCGTTGTCAAAAAATTGGGAAAACTCTGGAAAATGTATTTCTGGCTATACCTTTTTGGTTTCTTATTCAATTCTGATGAAACCTTGGGAGATTGTACCCCCAACAGAGGTCACTATGTGTACCAAATTTTGAAAAGTTTGGATAAAAGGAACTGACTTTATAAGCAATTGAATGTTGTGATTTAAAGAAAAGCTCCATACACATTCCTGGCTACAACTTCTGTATCTTCCATCCAATTTGCATGACACCTGGGAAGATTATGTTGCTTCCCATGACTACCAATCCTAGAAAATTTCAGAATTATTGGGCACGTGCCTTCACCGCCCCCACGCAGCAACAGACCTGGGAGGTGGAGGCGCTTGTCCCGCTCCCTCTGTGAAGGAAGAGCAAGGGACACCAGCAGGCTGCAAGAAAAGAAGCTGGTGCAGTTTCACTCCAGCAGGAAAAGCCACGGGAGGCTGCCTAGAAACTGGGAGTTTTCAGAGTCGTTGAAAGATTGCACTTTGAGACTTTCCCCTGAGGGGAGGGTGAAACTGACCCCCACACTCTGTATTCAAGCAAGCGAGGTGGAGACACAGTGATCCCACCCTCCCTCCCATCATTTAGGAGCACTGTGGGTGGTGCTGGTCACCTCGTTGGTCCGGGAAGGAATTTGGGGGGATGTCAGTTTGGCATTTGATTTCCCTGTTTTTCGCTTTCCTCACAGTGTGTTATATGAACATTAGCTCTAGTTGCTGGTTATTAGTGTTCACTAGGGGTGGGACCCCGGGCCCAATACCGGCTACCGGATTTACCGGTTCCACGAAAACCGGATTCCCGGATTAAATCCGGTATACCGGTACCGGATTTATTCCATTGGTTTCAATGGGGCGCTGTGTCCCCATTGAAACCAATGGAATAAATTCCTCCCCC
>QEPC01000985.1:759892-794953 GCA_003113815.1 Sphenodon punctatus | reverse complement strand
AGCTGAGTTTAAAAGAGGTTTGGACAAGTTTCTGGAAGATAGGTCCATTAGCAGCTATTAGCCAGACAGGATCAGGGAACATGACGGGAGCTGGGGGAAAACAACAGGGAATGGATCCCCCATTGTGACCTGTTGGGTGCTTCTCCCAAGCCACCGTGATTAGCTACTGTCGGAGACAGGATGCTGGGCTTGATGGACCATTGGTCTGACCCAGTATGGCACTTCTTATGTCCTCTCCTGAGTACCAGGCACTGGCAGTGTCAAAGCTCTGTGGCTGCACTGATCTATAGTTTAGCGCTGACGCAGTTTCATTAAGTTAACAGAACCTAGATATAGATTTAAAGGCTATTTGCCATGAAGATAAAAATGTCTTTCTGAAATTAATCTTTTCTATTTGAAATATACATTTTGGCACCACTACACTGCAAAATCTTTTATGCTTCTGCTCTTCTCGTAAGGGTTTATTTTTGTTTTTTAAAAATGTTTAAATACTCCTTCAACAGCTGACAGAGAAATTATTTTGCTCTATGTAAGAAAAGATGGATCCTTCTTTATAAATCACCTATTTACTCAAAAAAGTGAGCATGGCCAATAATATGTACTCCGGAAAGTCTAGTGTAGACAGGAACGTTTCACCTCTGTCATGTACCGTTGCCAATTCAGAATTCTGAACTCCAGTAATTCTAATTTAGGGCCTGTAGTGGCTTATAATAGGCAGAATTATGCTGTACCTTGGGTTGATTTTGCAATGCCGGACAAATAGCAATTCATTATTTAGGTGACATTATTTTAATCATATCCCCAAATAAAATCAGATCAGAAACCTGATGTAAGGATTTAATGCAATATACATGGACACTTCATAAAATAAACTTTAGTTGCTGCATTTTTTGTGTCTTCTGCACCAGGACGATTTATATAATCAAATTATTCTGTGCAGCGATAGATACACATGTTACCCACACGTTACTGCTCAGAATGTTTAGATTCCACGCTGCTGTTTCCCCCCTCCCCCCCGCCCCGACACACCTTCTTGATTCTTTGGAGGGGAATTGGTTTCAAAGGGCTTTTTTTTTCTTCTTTTTTTTTTTTTTTTTTAAAAAGATGAATGAAACAAGCTGAAATATCAGTACTTTTCATCAAACATCTCTTGCTCGGGATTATGTAGCAGATAAGGACTGCATGCCTGACCTTAAAAATGTTACAGCGTTGGTAGGATTACAAAGGTGATCATAGGAACAAACTATTTTCCTTTGGTGCCTAACCATAGGTTTGCCAGATGTCCTTTATTTTAAGATAACATCCGTTATTTCAAAGTGCCAGGGCTCCATATTATATAATGGGTGTCTCTTATTTCAGGATCTCACCACTATTTTAATCATGTCCAAAAATAAAATAAAATCAGGTTTGCTTTTTGTTAGTGTTTGTTTTGTTTATTCTCTCCAGTTTTATAAAGACATTGGACGGGCTTTACCAAAGTGATGAGTAGGTACTACTTTTGTTTGGATCAGGGTATATTTCTGATACTCTTATTTTACTATTCTCTCACCTACTTTGGACTTTTTTTTAGTGATACTGGATAAATTTGATAAATAACATAGCGGATTCTATAAACAACATAACGATGTCCCTTATTTCAAAACAAAATGCTCCCTAGAATGCAACTGGCATCCCTTATAAGTCCATAGAACATAACTGAAAACCCTTATTCCAGAAACCCAGAGTGTCTGTTATTTTTGAAATTTTGATCTAGTCACCCTAGAAGGGGGGTAGGGATGGTTAGAAAACAGTCAATATGTACATTGGAAAATTTCTTAATTTAGGATAAGTCTGAAGTTACATTATGCTCTGAAAGCCCCCCGAAGTTAATAGGAGTCAGGCTGATCCTACAATTTGCAAAACCCAGGGCAGCTGCTTCCATGTATTACAGTATGTGTATTCTTAAGCTGTAAAACACAATAAAGATGCCTTCTTTGACTTGGGGTATTTTCAGGCGTGATGGGCCCGGAGGCCCGCCACGCTGAACCCCAGACCGGGATCTCTCTTAGATCCCATTCGTGATGAAGCCGGACGTCCTTCAGACATGCCAGCTCCATCACTGTGGGGAATCGGGGAGGGGCGGGGCTGCATGGTGCGACGTGTGGCCGCACGGCCCAGGCCCTCTGCGCTCCCTCAGCCAGCTGCCCTTGGGGAGATGGGTGGTTGCAGCGGTCAATGTGGTCACTGCGCCTGATCCCGTTTCGCAGTCAGGGCCACGATCCGGGATGGGCCAAAGGTAACACACATTACTTTTGGACCATCCCGTATCCTGGCCAATCTAAGCACGGTTCTCGACCCCCAGCCAGCCGGAGGTCCATAATAGTGGTTAATTTGACCCCCCGCCAGAGATTCACTATGGTGAACAACATCTGGCAGGGGTCAAACAGATGTTCACAGGAATGTCACCACCACAGGGAATCCACTGGGGTTCACTGTGGTGAGAGGCGTTTTCGTAACGTCTGAAATTACCCTTTCTCATAAACTTGAGTCTCAAAAGTTCCAATCCCACACTCTTTATTCCCCTAAAGATCAGAAAGGTGAACTTAAAAGACTAAACATGATAGAAGATTAAGGGAAGTCAAAGGCTAGGCTAATTCAATGTTGTTTGTCAGCAAGAAAAATGAAACACTTAATGTACGCATAGATCCTAAGAAACCAAATGCAAACAGAAAATAAAGTGTTATTTGATACTTAAGTGAGAGAGAATATTGAATGAAATGTCAAGTTGATTCTGAAAGCTCTTCATAGCTATGGGTACTCAAAACTTTAAAATGGGAGCACTATCATATATGTATTTGAGATGCCATTTAGCAACTTTTCTGTTCCAAGATTAATTTTCAATAATAGCAGGTGTTAAGATTGGTTGGAATGGGCTCCCATGCAGAAGATGGAATTTCCCATTCCACTCCTCCCAAAGGCAGGGGATGTAGCCTTAACAGGGAGCATGGGCCCCACACAGGCTTGCAATTGTTATAGCTACAACCTTGAATACTAGATCTACAGGTCAAATGCTGCTGTAAAGTATATAATATTTAAAGGAAGCGTGGAAAGCCATAATAGTACAAAATCAATTTTATCACTATTTTTAGTGCACAATAAATGACTGTGGACAAGTGGGTTTGTGCTTTTTGGCATATATCAAGGTGGGTGTAAATTGCAGATGCAATACAACAAGCCAGTAATAAAAAAGAGTAGTATTTTACTATTTAACAGACACTAAATATGATTATTTGGGAAAATTTGTTCCAAACTTGGTGGCAATAACTAACATAATCCTCAACAGTTTCACAGACAAAATGTAATGGTTATTGGAGAGCTCTGAAGTAGGATATAATCACTGAAATAGTGCTGATGTTCTCTGATCCAAACAAAAGTAGTTATGGGTATGCATCCATGACATTTTCTATTAGTTACAAACATGAATGGAACCCCATTCATGTTTGTAAGTAAATGTTATGAAAACAGATGAATAAGCAAACTTTTCCCATTTGCTTTTATCCATTTTCATTTAAAAGTAAGAAATAAAATTTTAAAAAATCAATGCGCATGTACAAAGTGGCCGCCGTGGCCGTTCCGCTCAGGCATACCCTTTTCCAAAATGGGGCCAATACTGCTGGCACCATTTTGGAAAAGGGAATGCAGGCCTGGAGGCCATTTTGCACATGCACAGTGATTTTTAAAAATAATTATAATTTTTAAAAAAATTAAAAATAAAAGTAAATCTTAAAATCACTGTGCATGTGCATAATGGCCACCAGGCCATTCTGTGCATGTGGGACCCTTTTTCCAAAATGGCACCAGCAGCATCAGAACCATTTCGGAAAAGGAGTACACTGCATATGTGGATGTTTTGCACATGCGTAGATTTTTTTTAAAAAAATTATTTAATAAAAAAAGAAAACAAACCCAAACAAAGGTTTTATTTATGAAACCCCCCAAAACCAAAGAGGTTTTTGTAAACTAAACTGAACCTAAACTGAATGGGGTACCTTCTGCACAGCGCTAAAAGACAACACATCTCTGTTAATGCCTTCAAGGATTGCCTTGGATAAGTATGTCTTCAGAAGGCAAAGGGTGCGCTTGGCTGCTTATCCCATATCCTCAGAGATCGATGACTGAGACTAGGCTGAAAATATGCTCAGATCCAAAAAGAATGTGTAAGTTTATCCTATAGATGCAAGACATTTTAGAGCGATTGTCTCAAATCCTCTCCCAACTGCTCAATTTAATAAACAGAGTGACATCAGAGGACAAGCTCGTCTCAAATCTTTCTAATCATACTCTTTTGGACTTTTCCCTGAAGCAGAAAATGAATTGCTAGAGTTGCTGAAAAGCTTATAAAATTCCATTCAGCTACACTTTTGAAACTCATTGAGGACTTAATGCGAGGTTATAAGACTTGCACAGATGCCATTGAGACACATTTGGAGGCTGCAGAAAATCATAAGCTAGGTTCTCTTCTGAGACTTAACTCCATTGTACCAGACAGGTAAAGTGGCCAGATTATGTTACAAATTGCCAGCAGAGAATTCTGCTGGCAAAGGGGAACGCCTTGCTGATTCAGTTTAGTTAGATCTGGGCCCTGTGACTGTGCTTCTACCTTCCTCCCCACAACTTTTACCCATATAAGTTGCATTGGGAGCAGGGGCATGTATTCTGAAACAGCTATCTCCCAATGTGGTGTGGTCCTTTAAACGACCTTACCCCTGAAGCAGATTTTGGCAGATCTGGTGCTTTGTGGGAAAGGACTCTCTCATGCCTGTGGACCTCTGATTATAGTACTGAGGTCTTAGAAATTAAGATCTTTGGGGTAGTGACTGCTTATATGTATATACTCTACAGTTCTGAGATCTTTGCAGGTATGAAACAAATATTAACAATGAAATGACAAGCTTAGAAAAATCTCAGTATTTTCAAGTTTCTCCGTGAGAAACACGTTTCTCGGTTCATTCTGGGAAATGAGAACGAGCCGAGAAATGACAGTTTCTCACTGCCTTCTCACCGAGAATACAAAGGCCTTTATAACTGACAAGCACTGTCCTGAGGGTGCGAGTGTTGCACGGCTCCTTCAGTGCACCAGGGCCAGGGCTTATCCATTGCAAAGGGAGTCTTAAGACATAACGAAGATCAGGTGTCAAACCCCCTAAGCATGTATTTGGCCCTTGTGTGTAAGCACCATAACAATTCCAACACCAATTAAGCCACCCATTGAACACGCAATGTGAACACCATTGCATCACACGGACAATGTGTGTGTTCCAGCTGAACACGTGGCCAACATTGTATCTAATGATATTGCGTGCCATGTTAGCAAGTACAACATGGGAATGAGGAGGCAGCGCTTGCATGCTGAGATCAGGAGGAAAGCAAAACATCGATTTTCCCCAACACGGGCTGTGTTTCTAAGCAGCGCCACATGGTGAACACAGGGCCAAACCGGTGTTCATATCAAGTTCAAAACACACATTCAGACATTCGTTGACGTTATGTCTAAAGACACCGCATGGTTGTGGGTACCATCTGGGTGTCTTTAGACATAATGTCAACGGGTGTCTGAATGTGTGTTTTGACCTTGATACGAACACCAGTTTGACCCTGTGTTCACCATGTGGCGCTGCTTTGGCACACAGCCCATCTTGGGGGAAATCAATGTTTTGCTTTCCTCCTGATCTCAGCATGCAAGCGCTGCCACCTCATTCCCGTGTTGTACCTGCTAACATGCCACGCAATATCATTAAACACAACGTTGGCTATGTGTTCAGCCAGAACACACAAATTGTCCTTGTGATGCAATGGTGTTCACATTGCATGTTCAATGGGTGGCTAAATTGGTGTTGGGATTGTTATGGTGCTTACACACAACAGCCAAACATGTGCTATGGGGTTTTGACACCCGATCTTTGTCACGTCTAAAGATGCCCTCTGTTAGCCTTGTTCATACGACAAGAGCTCACAGGGGGGCATTCTTAGTTGTTGCCTCCCTTGTGATCCCTTTGGAACTGCCTTCCCCCAGAGGTTCATTTGAGCCTGAGTGTCTTCCAGAGGCGGTGTAAGACTTTTTTATTTGAAAAGGCATTGGTGGGTGAGGATAGGGGACTGGAGTGGGGTGGGGATTGGAGTGGGGTTTGGTGGATGGTTTTGGGGTAAGAGTGTGAGGGGGGTTGGGTGGCAAGATGGTATTGGGTTGGTTTTGTGGGGGTTTAAGGATTTTTATATTAGTTGTAAAAAGTTGTATGGATTATAAACCCCCCTGAGTCTCAGGGAAGAGTGGCACATCAATTTAAATAAATGTAAATTTAACTTAATTAATTTCTCCAAAGAATTGTTTAATTCTTGTTCCAGTCCTATGGTTTTGGCTACTTGGGTATATACACTCATTACATAATTCCCTATAACTTAGTGGCAAGAAAACTATTTCATTAACTGACCCTTTAAAAAAAAAGAAAAAAGAAATCCACTTTTATCTCACAATTACAGTTCTGCAATAACTGAGAATGTACATGTCCCCAACAAGTATTTTAGTATCTCTCATACTGGTTACTGAGAATGGATGTATTATTTTTCACAGATGCTAATGCTAATCTAAACCAGTGAAGACTGTAGAGTTACACCAAAAGAAATGTGTTATCAGGGTCTGGCCTTGATTGTTAATAATATGTATATTATCTGTACAGAACAACATGTGCCTATACAATTCCATGGCAATAGACAACTGAATTTTAAACAGTCTCTTCTCTCAAGATTGGGAATGTAATGACTGGCATCTTAAAATACAGGGTCTTTGCTTCTTCATTCACCCTCCTTGTTTTGGATAAAGTAACAATGGATCATGGATCTTTTGATTGAGCTTTAGATTAACTTTATTCTATAACTTGAAATTTGTGTTTGAAGCTGAAGTGAATAATCTGACCTCTTACAAGACATTTTACAATATCAACTTTTATCACAATGCGCATATAATTTTGTATTGATAAAATAAGGCCCGTTCTGGTTTTGGATCAGATGCAGAATCTGGGTATTTGTCTGAGAATCTTTATAAACAGGAATGGGAGTGTGATGGAAATTAAATTTCCAGTCCAATTCTGCCTCTGGAATGAATGTAAAGCAGAGGCACTTCTTGAGTTTCTGTTGACACAGAGCTGCTCTAAGTGATTGGTGTTTACACACATGATCCTTTCTCTTCCCCTTACAGTTCAAGCAGGGGTAACATACACTATCCGTGTGGAGAGTTTTTCTGCTGAGATCCATGACATTTTCTGACATTCCCAAGATTAGAAGCACATGCCGGGTTATGATGTCTCTCTCATTTTCCTTGTGCTGAAACATAATCCTCAAATTTCTGTGCACCTTGTCTATCGGAAAAGCAACAACAGCCTGTCAGAATCAAAGTTTTTCAACAACAGAATGTCAGCAGTACTCTGAGCTTGGAGCTGCTCTGCATATGGCAAATTTGATGAGTACGTCAATGATGTCATTGCAGACTGTCCTCTCATTGCAAAGAACTCAGGTGCAAACTTCCATAAACAACCATGGCTACATCTGGAAATGATTTATGGATTACACTGACTTTGAACTAGATCCTTGCCCGTCCTGGCTGGTGGAGGACAACTGAGAGACATTGGAGTCGTTTCTGACTGGGGTGATCAGTGCCTCCCTGTGGGGGGGCAGGGTGCTAGATTGCCTAAAGGATTCCCCTGTGAGCCCTTTGGAACTGTGGTCCAGCCCTGCTCAAAAAGCCATCGCTTGAAGTTGATACTCCCACCAGGTACCAGCCTGTCTCTAACCTTCTCTCTTTAAAGAACGTTATTGAACAGGTGGTGGCTCGGCGGCTCCAGGTGCATCTGGATCTCATCGGATTCTTGGATCCTTTGCAGTCTAATTTTCATCCGGGTTATGGCACTGAGACTGTACTTGTGGCCTTGGTCGATGAACGGCTGGTGGAGTTAGACAGGGGCAATTTGACCCTGCTGATTCTACTGAACCTGTCAGCAGCATTTGACACAGTTGATCATGAGGCATTAGTGACTCATCTGCAGGACCTAGCTGGGATGGATGGGACCATTCTTCAGTGGTTTAGTTCCTTCCTAGCCGGAAGATCTCAGTGGGTGGTACTGGGNTTCAGCGGCAGCGTCTCGTGTGGAATGGGCTGCCGGCTTTTTTGGAAACAAGCGCGGGCGCCGCCGCGCTCCTCTAAAAACGGCCTAAGACCCACCCATGTTGATGCTATTGGATTCCTGGACCCATCTCAGTCAGGTTTTCATCCTGGGTACAGCACAGAGACTGGTGCTTGTGGCTTTGGTCAATGACCTGCGCTTTGAGATGGACAGGGGAAATTCTACCTTGTTGACTTTGTTAGTTCTTTCAGAAGTCTTTGATACAGTTGATCACAAGGTGTTGTTGACACAAATGCAGTACCTGGCAGTGGTGTACACTGCACAGGACTGGTCTTGAGTGGTTGCACTGTTTCCTGTTGGGGAGGTCCCAGCAGGTGATGATGCAACTGTTCATCATCCCCACGGGACCCCCCTGTGGAGTCCTGCAGGCTTCTATTCTGCTTACCCTCTTCTTCAACATGTATCTGAGGCTACTAGGCAAAGTCATTTGGAGGTTTGGAATGAGGTTTCATCAATTTGCTGATGGCACTCAGCTCTAGCTCTCTTTTTCTTCAAACCCAGTTCCACAGTCTTGGTGCTTACCCAATGCCTGGCTGCAATCGGGGACTGTATGAGTGTTATGAAGAGGTACTGGGATACGTGAAGACCATGTGTATAATAAATATGTAAAGGAAAATGTTAAGACAACACGTATGTATTGTATGCTGAGAACGAAAAACTCACTTCATGTGGACAGTGTAAACAGAGAACTGCTAAGTCATTGCAGGAATGAAATTGCACAACCAGAAACTTACTGGCACCTTCTGCCATTGACTTGCTAATGAACTTGATCCTGCCTACGTGCAGAAAGCTACAACTCACCTAGGCAGGAAAAGGAGGCAAAGAACTCTGACAAGGTACTTAAGGATCACATTCCAGAGCCATCTTGAGTAATCAGAAACTGAACCAGTCAGGGAAGGACTGCACAAAGAAGTAAGGACTCATGGAAACTCTAAGATTTGTATCCAGCCAAGCCTTCCATCGCTGGCTGTGAAATGAACTGAAATATTCTTGGGACTTGATTAGGGTAAGCCTAAATTAGGAGAATTCAAGTACAGATAGGAATGTGTTATTTGGTTATGTTATTTTGTTTACTGCACTCAAGTATAATCTTGCATTCCATGTTTTATTCATGATTTATTCATTAAACTTCTTTTAACTGAACCTAGTGCGATCATGTGGAATCCCTATCATTGGACTGACACAATTTGAGGTAAATGTTGTGTTTACAAACACAGGCGAACTTAGAGAGAAAGAGTCTGTGCCTGGGAAACTCTAAAGCTCAAAGGTGACAACAAGGGTTCACCTGTTGCAGTTCTAGAGAGAAAGCTGGTCTAGTGAGAGCTGCAATCCAGGGAAACTGAGTCACAACAGCCTAGAGTGGGTTAGATGGGCCCCAATCCCATAACAATGAGGGTGAGTCAATTTACTTGGAGGGGACTGGGACACCTGTTATTGATGGGGTCCGGCCTAGGGATGTGCAAACGTGGTTCGGAAGTGCGGATTGAACTCGAATAGTTTGGTCGACTGAACCAAACTTTCAAATCAAACTCAAATATGACCGAACTGTTCGGTCGAATCTGAACCAGTTCAGAAGGCAAAAAACCCTGGTTTTGAATGTACGAACTCAGTTCGGAAGTTTGGAATTCGACCGAACTCAAATCGTTTGGTCGACCGAACCAAACTTTTGAACCGAACTCGATTTTCGAACTGAACCAAATTTCCAAACTTGGTTCTGTTCGCACATCCCTAGTCCGGCCTCCTCTGGTTAATCAGTTTCACAGTTTTGGAGTGCTTTTGGGTCCCTTGCTACACCTGGAACATCAGGTTGCAGCAGTGGCTAGGTGTGCTTTTCACCAACTCCAGGCTGTGACCTGTTGTCTCTTATTCAGAGCTTGCCACTGTCATCCACTGTCAGTATTAGTTCAATATATCAACCGATCTTCAGTTAGGATTTTTTTAAAAAAATGTATTTATATAAAATTTCTATCCCGGCCCTCCTGCCCACAGGGCAGCCTGGGCGGCGAAAAACAACTATAAAAAACAGCTGGATAGCTGGGCTGGACAAGCTATGATTTGACCGATTGAGGTATTTTTCTTTTCTTATCTTGAGTATTTATATATGTATTAATACTGTGATTTTATATGATGTATGTTTTGTGTATTATTTGTTTTGTCATGGCTGTCGGCCAGCACAATAAATGTATATTATATTATTATGATTTAAATCATATTAATTGGAATCGGAATTGAATTCCAACCAATATAGTTTAAAACCATGTGTCTGTCCCCAGCTCAGCCTCTCCTGGACCTCTGCCAAGTCTGGGCACTGGGGAAGGCCCTGGGGGAGGCAGAGCTGGCTGAGATAGAGAGGCTGAGAAGTGATGGGGAGAAGGGTAAAGGGGCCAAGCAGGGATGGGGAGGGGATAGTTTGCATTTACCTTTTCTTCTTAGGCTCCGGTGGCCTGTGCAGTGCCTGGCATGGCCTTTTTAGGACCACGCTGGGAAGAAACCAACCCCGCAAAAGCAATGTGAATGTGCAATATGGCTGCCATGGACATTCTGCACATATGCGGCCATTTTCCAAAATGGTGGCAGCAGCATTGGCACCATTTTGGAAAGTGGCATCCAATCTATGCATGCTCAGAATGGCCGTGCATGGGCAGAATAGCCATGGTGACTATTTTTCATATGTGCATTGCTTTTGGGGGGTTAGGTTCTTCCCGGCGTAGCCCATACCTCATGGGTCACTGGAGCCTAGGAAGAAAAGGTAAGTGAAAACTACCCCCCTCCCCACCCTGGCCTGGCCCCTTTACCCCTTCCCCACCACTGCATGGCCCCTCTACCCCTAGCTATGCCTCCCCTGACCCCTGACAGTTCCCGGAGCCCACCTCCCCATGAACGCCTGCCACAGAAGCTCTGGTGTCACAGGCACTGGGGTGGGAAGGATATGGGCTGGGGTCTGAGGAAGGCAGGCGCTGGGTAGGGGGTCTAGTGGAGGCAGAGCTGGCAGCAGAAAGTGCCAGTGCCACTCCAAAGACTCACCAGGGGATCTGATGGGAGTTTGGATCCCCCATCTCAAATTCGATCAGTCCAATTCGCCCCCAAATTAGGTGAATTGGATTGATCTGATACCGAACTTCCCATCCCTAGTCTGCACTTACTACCTATAGCTTTCCAGGAACAATTGCAGGTTCCATTTGCTACCCTTTTCCATGTGACAGGGGTGCACAGGAGGGCGTTCTTGGCTGCTGCCTCAGTTTTGTGAAACTCTCTGGAAGTTTGCTTGAGCCCAAATCTAAGCATCTTCCAGAGGCACTGTAAAACTTTTTTATTTAAAAAAGCATTTGGTGGGTGGGGATATGGTTGGTTGGGTTTCTCGGTAGGGTTTTATTTTTTCTATTTACGAAAAATGTATAACTCGTACCCTCCTGCACATTGGCAGCCCGGGGCAGTGTACAACATAAAAATATAACAATAAAATCATTAAAAATACAACATATCATGTATATAAATAAAATGGGCACATATAAAATATAAAATATATAAAATGGCAGCTGACAAATACCCCCCACTCTACACACACCCCTCCTCGAAGGCCCGGTGGAACAACCAGGTCTTACAACACCTACAGAAAGAGGGGTGATCAGAGGAAAGGCAGGCCTCCAATGGGAGAGCATTCCACAGCTGAAGCACATCCACTGAGAATGCCCTCCCTGCCCTCACCACCCAGGATACCTGGGGGACCTCAAGTTGGGCGCTCCCATCCAGGCCTTCCGCAGGAGTGCAAAATGACCCAAGGCTTGAGGCAGTCTCACAGGTAACCAGGACCCAAGCTGTTTAGGGCTTTATAAATCATAACCAACACCTTGAATTGGGCCTGGAAGACAATAGACAGCCAATGCAGAGTCCAGAGCACCAGTGTAATGTGCTCGCAGTGACCTGTCCCCATTAGGAGGTGGGCCGCCACATTCTGAACCAGCTGCAGCCTCCAGACTGTTGCCAAGTGTAACCCCACGTAGAGTGTGTTACAGTAATCCAGTTGGGAGGTAATGGAAGCATGAATGATGGTGGCCAGATCCGAGTCCGAGACATACGGCCAAAGCCATCACACAAGATGTAGTTGGCGAAATGCTCCTCTCGCCACAGCCGCCACCTGACAATCCAGGCAGAGCTGCAGGTCGAGGAGCACTCCCAGACTATGGACCTGAGCGGCCGTGGGGGTGACCCCACCAATGATGGGAGCCACCACCTCCTCATCCCTACCCACCAACATCACCTCCATCTTTTTGGGATTCAGTCTCAGACAGCTTGTCCTCATCCAGTCCCCTAAAGCTGCCAAGCACCGGGTAAGCACCAAGACTGTTGGGCCTGGGTCTCCAGAAAATTTATTATTATTATTATTATTATTATTATTAGCAAGCATTTATATAGCATCAGCAATGGACCTGCCACTTTACAAAGTAATTGAATAGATATGGTCCCTGCCCTAGGGTTTACAATCTGAGAGATGGGTGGGGTGGGCGACGACGAAGGAAGGGGAATAGAGGGAGAGATAAAGAGTCTAACATTCATGAAGATATGTATCATTGGTGTACTGATGGCATCTTATGCCAAGTCCTCTCATGACCTCACTCAGCGATTGCATATACACGTTGAACAGGAGAGGGGACAGAATGGAACCCTATAGGACTCCACACATGAGATTCTGGGGAGATGATGTACATTCCCCGAGAACCACATGCTGTGTTCTCTCTGCCAGGAATGAGCAGAACCATTCAAGAACAATTCCGCTCACCCCAGCCCAGACCTGCAGCCTCGCCACCAACATCTTATGGTCAAGGATATCAAAGGCCACCGACAGATCCAATAAGGTCTCTTATACACATCTAGATGTGTATAAGAGACCCCCCCCGTTCAATGTGTATATGCAGCCACTGGGGGAGGTCGTGCGCAGGTTTGGGGTTTGGTGTGTGTCATCAGTATGATGACACCCAGCCCTACCTCTCTTTTTTTTATCTGACCCAGGCCCAGCAGTCTCGTGCTTTCCTGATGTCTGGCAGCTGTGGGGGACTGGATGAGGCTAAATTGACTGAAGCTTAATCCTGATAAGATGGAGGTGATGGAAGGGTCAGCGGTCTGGGTGAGGGTGGGATGCCCATCGTTGATGGGATTTGCCTTCCCTTGGCCTCTCACATTTGGAGCCTTGGGGTGCTCCTGGATCCCCAGCTGTGCCTGGATGTTCTGGTGGCGGCTTGTGGCTAGGAGTGCCTTTCGCCAGTTACATCTGCTAAGATGGCTCTGGCCATATATTTCAGATCAGGGCCTTGTCAACGTCATACATGCATTCATTACCTCCAGACTAGACTACTGCAATGCACTCTGCCCATGGTGACGGTCCAGAGGCTGCAGCTTGTGTAGAATACAGTGGGATGAGTCGTCATGAGCACATTACTCCAGTTCTTTGTGCACTGCGCTGGCTGCCTATAGTCATCTGGGCCCAATTGAAGGTGCTGGTGTTGACCTATAAAAGCCCTAAATGGTTTGGGTCCTAGCTACCTGAGGGATTGCCTCATCCCCCATGTCCCGGGGCGACCCATCCGGCCATCTGGAGATGACCTCCTGAAACTCCCACTTTTTCACTGGGTGACCACTATGAGGAGGGCATTCTCGGTGGCCACTCTGTCGCTGTGGAACTCCATTCTGGCAGAGGTCTGCCTCTGCTTGCATTTGCTCATCTTCCGGAGTCAGTGTATGACCTGGTTGTTGCACCAGATATTTGGTGGAGGGAATGGGTAGGATGGGGGGTTGTTATGGGGGGTAAACAATTTTTTTTTACATAGGGTTGTTTTTTTATATGTCTTATACTAGAGATGTAAGCCGCCCCGAGCTGCTGAGGCAGGAGGGGTGGGGTATTAAATGTAATAAATAAATACATACATAATTTTAAAATGATCTTTGTAGGTGTAGATCTGCATCTCAAGAGTTACCTTATTCATCATCCAGTGCAACCATTTCTTGCTTACATACCAATGCAGGCCTTACATGAATAAATATCTATTGGTCAGAATTAAAGTGATTTCTGTCTGGTTGTATATGGCTAGATATACAGCAAAGATCCAGTCTTTCCCCCATGATGAATAGTATTCAATTTCACCAAAAATGTTTTAAATGGTTTTACATTTGTATTCTGTTTCTTTGATGCAACGTGTCTGATTTCTTTTGTGAAACAATTAAAATAATCCCTAAATCATGAATTGCCACAAAATCAATAATTTTCAGCCCCTTTCCAACTCATGGATCTGGCCCCTGGATCCATCCAGCCCATATCTTGACACACATTTCAGTTCCTTCCTTCTCAGTATGCATTCTCCACTCTGTTTCTTTCCCCTGAGCATGCTTCCTTGGCTCCTCTGATCCTTCCCCGCAGCCTGAATGTGCCTTCAGCCTTTCCCCTCTCTTCCTTGTATTGAGCATGTCCCCTAACAGCAAGATCCTTTCATCCCCTATCTGTCCCGTGGGCTTTTGCGAAATACAAAAGTGGCCTATTAAGAGCTAAGAATGTCTACCACTTCTGGGAGTTCTTGCTTCACCTTAGCTAGTGCCCTTTTACCTCCACCACTTTGGACATCCTAACACATTAGGCTAAGTCTTAGGCCGTTTTTAGACGAGCGCGGCGGCGCCCGCGCTTGTTTCCAAAAAAGCCGGCAGCCCATTCCATACGAGACGCTGCCGCCGAATACGCGCATGCGCGGCCGACGCGCATCCATTTCCGTGCGCGAACTGACCGGGTCGGCGATCGAGGCTGGTCAGACGCGGCCGGAAATGGATGCGCGTCGGGCTGCACATGCGCATATTCAGCGGCAGCGTCTCGTGTGGAATGGGCTGCCGGCTTTTTTGGAAACAAGCGCGGGCGCCGCCGCGCTCCTCTAAAAACGGCCTAAGACCCACCCATGTTGATGCTATTGGATTCCTGGACCCATCTCAGTCAGGTTTTCATCCTGGGTACAGCACAGAGACTGGTGCTTGTGGCTTTGGTCAATGACCTGCGCTTTGAGATGGACAGGGGAAATTCTACCTTGTTGACTTTGTTAGTTCTTTCAGAAGTCTTTGATACAGTTGATCACAAGGTGTTGTTGACACAAATGCAGTACCTGGCAGTGGTGTACACTGCACAGGACTGGTCTTGAGTGGTTGCACTGTTTCCTGTTGGGGAGGTCCCAGCAGGTGATGATGCAACTGTTCATCATCCCCACGGGACCCCCCTGTGGAGTCCTGCAGGCTTCTATTCTGCTTACCCTCTTCTTCAACATGTATCTGAGGCTACTAGGCAAAGTCATTTGGAGGTTTGGAATGAGGTTTCATCAATTTGCTGATGGCACTCAGCTCTAGCTCTCTTTTTCTTCAAACCCAGTTCCACAGTCTTGGTGCTTACCCAATGCCTGGCTGCAATCGGGGACTGTATGAGTGTTATGAAGAGGTACTGGGATACGTGAAGACCATGTGTATAATAAATATGTAAAGGAAAATGTTAAGACAACACGTATGTATTGTATGCTGAGAACGAAAAACTCACTTCATGTGGACAGTGTAAACAGAGAACTGCTAAGTCATTGCAGGAATGAAATTGCACAACCAGAAACTTACTGGCACCTTCTGCCATTGACTTGCTAATGAACTTGATCCTGCCTACGTGCAGAAAGCTACAACTCACCTAGGCAGGAAAAGGAGGCAAAGAACTCTGACAAGGTACTTAAGGATCACATTCCAGAGCCATCTTGAGTAATCAGAAACTGAACCAGTCAGGGAAGGACTGCACAAAGAAGTAAGGACTCATGGAAACTCTAAGATTTGTATCCAGCCAAGCCTTCCATCGCTGGCTGTGAAATGAACTGAAATATTCTTGGGACTTGATTAGGGTAAGCCTAAATTAGGAGAATTCAAGTACAGATAGGAATGTGTTATTTGGTTATGTTATTTTGTTTACTGCACTCAAGTATAATCTTGCATTCCATGTTTTATTCATGATTTATTCATTAAACTTCTTTTAACTGAACCTAGTGCGATCATGTGGAATCCCTATCATTGGACTGACACAATTTGAGGTAAATGTTGTGTTTACAAACACAGGCGAACTTAGAGAGAAAGAGTCTGTGCCTGGGAAACTCTAAAGCTCAAAGGTGACAACAAGGGTTCACCTGTTGCAGTTCTAGAGAGAAAGCTGGTCTAGTGAGAGCTGCAATCCAGGGAAACTGAGTCACAACAGCCTAGAGTGGGTTAGATGGGCCCCAATCCCATAACAATGAGGGTGAGTCAATTTACTTGGAGGGGACTGGGACACCTGTTATTGATGGGGTCCGGCCTAGGGATGTGCAAACGTGGTTCGGAAGTGCGGATTGAACTCGAATAGTTTGGTCGACTGAACCAAACTTTCAAATCAAACTCAAATATGACCGAACTGTTCGGTCGAATCTGAACCAGTTCAGAAGGCAAAAAACCCTGGTTTTGAATGTACGAACTCAGTTCGGAAGTTTGGAATTCGACCGAACTCAAATCGTTTGGTCGACCGAACCAAACTTTTGAACCGAACTCGATTTTCGAACTGAACCAAATTTCCAAACTTGGTTCTGTTCGCACATCCCTAGTCCGGCCTCCTCTGGTTAATCAGTTTCACAGTTTTGGAGTGCTTTTGGGTCCCTTGCTACACCTGGAACATCAGGTTGCAGCAGTGGCTAGGTGTGCTTTTCACCAACTCCAGGCTGTGACCTGTTGTCTCTTATTCAGAGCTTGCCACTGTCATCCACTGTCAGTATTAGTTCAATATATCAACCGATCTTCAGTTAGGATTTTTTTAAAAAAATGTATTTATATAAAATTTCTATCCCGGCCCTCCTGCCCACAGGGCAGCCTGGGCGGCGAAAAACAACTATAAAAAACAGCTGGATAGCTGGGCTGGACAAGCTATGATTTGACCGATTGAGGTATTTTTCTTTTCTTATCTTGAGTATTTATATATGTATTAATACTGTGATTTTATATGATGTATGTTTTGTGTATTATTTGTTTTGTCATGGCTGTCGGCCAGCACAATAAATGTATATTATATTATTATGATTTAAATCATATTAATTGGAATCGGAATTGAATTCCAACCAATATAGTTTAAAACCATGTGTCTGTCCCCAGCTCAGCCTCTCCTGGACCTCTGCCAAGTCTGGGCACTGGGGAAGGCCCTGGGGGAGGCAGAGCTGGCTGAGATAGAGAGGCTGAGAAGTGATGGGGAGAAGGGTAAAGGGGCCAAGCAGGGATGGGGAGGGGATAGTTTGCATTTACCTTTTCTTCTTAGGCTCCGGTGGCCTGTGCAGTGCCTGGCATGGCCTTTTTAGGACCACGCTGGGAAGAAACCAACCCCGCAAAAGCAATGTGAATGTGCAATATGGCTGCCATGGACATTCTGCACATATGCGGCCATTTTCCAAAATGGTGGCAGCAGCATTGGCACCATTTTGGAAAGTGGCATCCAATCTATGCATGCTCAGAATGGCCGTGCATGGGCAGAATAGCCATGGTGACTATTTTTCATATGTGCATTGCTTTTGGGGGGTTAGGTTCTTCCCGGCGTAGCCCATACCTCATGGGTCACTGGAGCCTAGGAAGAAAAGGTAAGTGAAAACTACCCCCCTCCCCACCCTGGCCTGGCCCCTTTACCCCTTCCCCACCACTGCATGGCCCCTCTACCCCTAGCTATGCCTCCCCTGACCCCTGACAGTTCCCGGAGCCCACCTCCCCATGAACGCCTGCCACAGAAGCTCTGGTGTCACAGGCACTGGGGTGGGAAGGATATGGGCTGGGGTCTGAGGAAGGCAGGCGCTGGGTAGGGGGTCTAGTGGAGGCAGAGCTGGCAGCAGAAAGTGCCAGTGCCACTCCAAAGACTCACCAGGGGATCTGATGGGAGTTTGGATCCCCCATCTCAAATTCGATCAGTCCAATTCGCCCCCAAATTAGGTGAATTGGATTGATCTGATACCGAACTTCCCATCCCTAGTCTGCACTTACTACCTATAGCTTTCCAGGAACAATTGCAGGTTCCATTTGCTACCCTTTTCCATGTGACAGGGGTGCACAGGAGGGCGTTCTTGGCTGCTGCCTCAGTTTTGTGAAACTCTCTGGAAGTTTGCTTGAGCCCAAATCTAAGCATCTTCCAGAGGCACTGTAAAACTTTTTTATTTAAAAAAGCATTTGGTGGGTGGGGATATGGTTGGTTGGGTTTCTCGGTAGGGTTTTATTTTTTCTATTTACGAAAAATGTATAACTCGTACCCTCCTGCACATTGGCAGCCCGGGGCAGTGTACAACATAAAAATATAACAATAAAATCATTAAAAATACAACATATCATGTATATAAATAAAATGGGCACATATAAAATATAAAATATATAAAATGGCAGCTGACAAATACCCCCCACTCTACACACACCCCTCCTCGAAGGCCCGGTGGAACAACCAGGTCTTACAACACCTACAGAAAGAGGGGTGATCAGAGGAAAGGCAGGCCTCCAATGGGAGAGCATTCCACAGCTGAAGCACATCCACTGAGAATGCCCTCCCTGCCCTCACCACCCAGGATACCTGGGGGACCTCAAGTTGGGCGCTCCCATCCAGGCCTTCCGCAGGAGTGCAAAATGACCCAAGGCTTGAGGCAGTCTCACAGGTAACCAGGACCCAAGCTGTTTAGGGCTTTATAAATCATAACCAACACCTTGAATTGGGCCTGGAAGACAATAGACAGCCAATGCAGAGTCCAGAGCACCAGTGTAATGTGCTCGCAGTGACCTGTCCCCATTAGGAGGTGGGCCGCCACATTCTGAACCAGCTGCAGCCTCCAGACTGTTGCCAAGTGTAACCCCACGTAGAGTGTGTTACAGTAATCCAGTTGGGAGGTAATGGAAGCATGAATGATGGTGGCCAGATCCGAGTCCGAGACATACGGCCAAAGCCATCACACAAGATGTAGTTGGCGAAATGCTCCTCTCGCCACAGCCGCCACCTGACAATCCAGGCAGAGCTGCAGGTCGAGGAGCACTCCCAGACTATGGACCTGAGCGGCCGTGGGGGTGACCCCACCAATGATGGGAGCCACCACCTCCTCATCCCTACCCACCAACATCACCTCCATCTTTTTGGGATTCAGTCTCAGACAGCTTGTCCTCATCCAGTCCCCTAAAGCTGCCAAGCACCGGGTAAGCACCAAGACTGTTGGGCCTGGGTCTCCAGAAAATTTATTATTATTATTATTATTATTATTATTAGCAAGCATTTATATAGCATCAGCAATGGACCTGCCACTTTACAAAGTAATTGAATAGATATGGTCCCTGCCCTAGGGTTTACAATCTGAGAGATGGGTGGGGTGGGCGACGACGAAGGAAGGGGAATAGAGGGAGAGATAAAGAGTCTAACATTCATGAAGATATGTATCATTGGTGTACTGATGGCATCTTATGCCAAGTCCTCTCATGACCTCACTCAGCGATTGCATATACACGTTGAACAGGAGAGGGGACAGAATGGAACCCTATAGGACTCCACACATGAGATTCTGGGGAGATGATGTACATTCCCCGAGAACCACATGCTGTGTTCTCTCTGCCAGGAATGAGCAGAACCATTCAAGAACAATTCCGCTCACCCCAGCCCAGACCTGCAGCCTCGCCACCAACATCTTATGGTCAAGGATATCAAAGGCCACCGACAGATCCAATAAGATCAAAATTGAAGATCTGCCCTGATCCAATTCACGGTGCAGGTCATTGACCAAGGCCAAAGTGCAGTATCTGTGACAAACCCGGGCCAAAGCCAGACTGCGAGGGATCAAGAAAACCGACCCGGTCCAGATGCCCCTGTAGTTGCCGTGCCACCACCTGCTCAATAACCTTTGCTAAGAAGGGAAGGTTAGAGACTGGCTGATAGCTGCCTAGGGAGTCAACATCCAAAGATGGCTTCTTGAGCAGGGGCCACACCACCACCTCTTTAAGATGGTTCACCACCCTGCTCTCCCTAAGGGAGGCGTTGACCACCCCCACCAGCAATGGCCCTAACGTCTCCCGGCTAGTCTTCACCAGCCAGGACGGGCATGGATCTAGTTCACAACAGGTGACCCGGACACTCCCAAGGACATCCACCGTGTCAGCAGACGACACCCACTGAAACTGATGCTACAACCACAGATACAACGGGGTAAATGCAGCATCAAGATCGTGATGAATTTGAGTGATTTTAGCTGCACAAAAAATGAACAAACATGTCACAGTGGGCACTGGAAGACTCCAGTTCCAGGTGGAGAGAGGCCGGACTGACCAGTCTCTGCACCACCCAGAAAAGCTCCACTGGACATGATTTAGCAGATGCAATGAGGGCAGCAAAGAAGAACTTCTTCTTTGCTGCCCTCACCGCAATAGCATAAGCTCTTAAACTAGCTTTATGCTGCAATCAGTCAGCTTCAGCACAGGTCCAACGGCAGGGTGCTAACCGCGATCCATCCTGCTTCATCCAGCGCAGGTCCTCCATAAACCATGGTGACCCCCTCCATCAGCTCTCTGGAAGCAGACGGTTGGGAGCCGTTCGATCAATAGCCTCAGCCAACAAGCTATTCCAGAAGGCAATGAGGTCAACGAGTAAACCATCATGAAGATCAGAAGGCATCTCCCCATGAGCATTCTGGAACCAGTTCCATAAGTCTTCGGGGCCGAACCCAACGAACCAGCCCTGCACCTTTCCAGGGGCAGACATATGCTAGGAGACTGGTCCGGAGGAGATAATGATCCATCCATGACAGGGGTAAAAGCAATACATCCTCCACCACTGGATTCCCTGCCTCAAGGCTGGTGCAGAACATTAGGTCAAGGGTATGTCCCCCCTCATGTGTCAGGCCATTAACTCTCTGAGACAGTCCCATGGTTGTCATGGCGTCCATGAACTCACGCTCTGCTCCTCCTAAACTGGCATCGGTGTGGATGTTGAAATCCCCCAGGACCAAAGTCTTCAGGGATTGCAAGGCCACCTCCGATACCAATTCTGCTAGAGCGTGTAGGGATGCTGCAGTATAGGTAGGTGCGTGGTAGGATGGGAGGATGGGAGTTTTGAGGGAAGATTATAGCTTGAATTATTATTGTTATTGTATTCTTGATTGTAAGCCACCCTGAGCCTTTGTGGGAAGGGCAGCAGATAAATTTAAATAAAATAAATAAATAAATAAATAAATAAGGTCTGAGAATAATAGTAATGGCCTTCAGGTATGCATTTATGGGATCAGTCATACATTCACTTCAGACTGAGCATGCACATAATATATTTTACTTATGTTAAGGTTTTTAAACAAAATGCATTGTTTTGGGCCTTTGTGAGTGCCTTTCAGAAATCTCATTTCACTACTTCCATGAGATTTTCCAAGTTGATTCTCTTTGGAGGCACTATTAATAACCCCTTTGAGAATACAGCGAAGGGCTGCTCCTCTTAGGATTTATTTTCACTGGTGAGCTGTTCAGAAATGACTCAGAGAATACTCACCTCTGCAAATACAGCTGTGTCCTTGCAATGAAGAGCTCTCTGAGCTTTTCCCTGTTGAGAGCAATCCCATTATAAATTGTGCATTCTCCCCAGCCACACTCCTTTTCATTTAGTAATGCATGGAGAGACTCTCTTTCCTGAGCAAGTATGCTAGCATAATTGTATCTGTTTCAGAAAGAAGCAATACTGACCCATTTTGACTGCAAATAAGCGTAATACAACTTCAGGCATTACTGCCAGATGAAATGTTCTAAAAAAAAATTTTTACAAGCATTTTGAGTGTACAAGTGTTTCATCTTGCAGATAACCTTAGACTAAACACACACATCATGGAATCATTTTACAACACAAAGAGAAGGATAGATTCTCTGTTCCACACTGAGTTCTGCATAATGTATTTCCCATATTCTGGGCTAACTTTGTATGTATCTCCGTCTGGCTTTGGATATGGACAGTGGAATAAGGGCTACTCTAAATTATGGTCAGCAACAAGTGTCTCTTCATGTGCTGCTACTTATCAGAAAATAGCTGGAACAAAAAGAGGCTTCACTCTTTACCCCCTCCACCAGCATGACTCCTGCACTGAGGCTATTTGAGAAGTGGTCATACTAGCTACCCACCAATGGGATTCCCCTTACATAGGGGGAATTCCCTCAGAGCTCCTTCAAACATGGTTTATAGTGCCTTTAAAATGCCAGAGCACAAAGATAAGTTCTTACTGTGGGATCTTAGAAAGAGTTGTTGAAAGTTAAGAAGAAGGTCAACACGTTGCAATTGTATTTGGAATAATATTTTACTTCTTTTGCGGAGATGCTGGTACTTACCTGCACTGTTGGTGGTCATGTTGTAGAAGACTCCAATTCTTCTGGCACTCCATATGGGCACACCTCAAACAGGCAACAGGCCTGGTGATCCCTTATAAACCAGAAACAGTCCTTGGGGGCCTGTATCCGGACTTACCTTTGATGGATTATTACCAAGAGGCCTGTAAAACTAGGATACTGCCAGATATCAATGTGATAGCAAAAAAACATGAAATCGTCCACCAGACCAACTGAGGATGTATGGGTGAACTGTATATGGTTTATGTTAACCATGGGAAAGCTTTTGGCAGAACTTAATGATGATGACAACAACTTCACAGTAAAATGGCTCCCTTGTTTAAAAGTGATTAAGGGACAAGAAGCCTTGATCAATGAGAAAATATATTTACTTGACTTTCATCTTTGAATTTTCACAATGCCTTAGGGACTGTAAACCCCAGTTATGACCTTTGGGTGTGTGGGAGGGTGTTCTGCCGGTTGGGGGTGTCCTTGGAAATGGCCAGTGGTGGGTGTTTGCTTGGGCGATAGGTGGGGGTGCACTCCCGCGCAACACCCATCTCCACCCATCACCCACCCACCTCCACCCACAGGGCCTTCTGAAAAAATGGAAGAAGCCCCGTGGGTGGAGATGAGTGGAGGTGGGCGCATGTCCGTGTAAAGGGACACACACCCACACCTCCACCCACTGCGCCAGAACACCCATCCCCCCCCCACCCATCCCCATCCGTGTAAAAATGGCCAAATTTGTAGCTAGTTCAAATTCTTAAGTTATTAATGTTTAATTATTGTAATGGTATGGGGTTGTTTATACATTATTGTTCAACTGAATCTCGAAAAATAAAAGGTCATTTTAAAAAAACTGATGTTTTTCACATCAACATGTCTAATAAGGACTCCAAATTTAATCTCCATATTTATCAAGCTTGTATTTGTATTCTCTTGGGATTATGAATGTATAGGAAGAGAAGAATGCTACACAGAAATTCTTACCATTGGGGAAGCCTGAGCATGGAACCTGAGACAATTGCTCCCCGCCTGAATTTTTTCCTCTGACCATCCTCCACATCCTCAGTCAACAGGTGGAGGCAACACAACTCCTTTGTGTTTGTCCTCTCAACTGTTCCCCATGGCTCCAAACAGAAGCCCACCAAGACTATTCAAGCCAGTGTGCCCCTGTTTGCCAAAGGGGAATAGTGTTGCAAAGTAATGTGGAAATCCCAAAATAGCATGTTAAAACTTAATTCTGAATTTTCATTCTGTTAAATTTTCTCAGCAGAACCCAGTCAAAGAGGAAAGGGTGGTTCATAAAAGATATAGGCGGAGCTAGAGGAAAACTACTCCCCAGTATTTTTGTTCAAGATCATGAGCATCTCACCTTTCACAAAAACAACAAAACCCCCTCATTTTCTAATCCTCATGATTGCAGAGAAAAAGCTTTGAAACAGGGCTGCAGCATGACCTAAAGGCTCAAAACTCAAAGTATTGGGTGCGGGGGGGGGAGAAATGGGGGGGAGTTTATGAAAGGGCAGGGGGGGATTAATTCAAATCATAATGTAAGGGTAAAGGAGAAAAGGGGTGTGCACCAGGTCCCCATGTTGCTTTCATTTTTTTTGGTCATTTTCATTATTAAAAAATGTAATTTTTGTTATCATTGTCGTTATTCATATCAATATTGTTTTAAACAAAGATTTTATTTTTGGTATTGGTATCGTTATTGATTCCAATAACATGATATATATATATTATAAATATATATATATATATAATGCATATTAAATATATAAATATTTAATATGCATAATAAAACAGACTAGCCTAAATACCTATATAATATCTAATCTCTCTATATATGTACACAAGTGATATCTATCTAAATCTAAGAGAGGCAAGGGAAGGGAAATGGAAAACTATCTATTATCTAATCAATTATTTATATAACTATTCTAATCTAATCTATATGTCTATAATATATATCTATATCTAATCTATACTACCTATCTATACATAATGCACAGGGGGGAGAAGGGCAGGGAAAGGGAGTAGGTAAAATGTAGGGTACAAGGAAGGAAAGATATTGGTAATATAATGAGGGCCAGGGAAGATTTTTTGTGTGCAAGCACCACAGTTTTGTAAACGCAACTGGACAAGCAGAGCTCTCACAGAACAGGGGGGAAAGGCCTGGCCCTCCCATTTTAAAGGGTTGCAGTGCCCTCCCCCAGAGCCCCCCTGATTGGTTGTGGTAGGCAGCAGGCATTGAGCAATCACAGAGTGCCATGAGACTGCTGGGGCCTGCTTGCGCTGCTCATTGGCCAGCGATACATCCATTGATAATGCTGAGCTGCTCGCCCCTCCCAACACAGGCGCAGTTCAGGAGTTCCACCCTGCTTAGGGCTCGGAGATGTCTGCTCCCTTCTCCCCTCTCCACATTTTCCTCCAAAACCCAACTGCCACAGCACTAATCAAAACAACAACAATAATGACATTGTCATTTTTGTTATCGTTGTTGTTATTATCGATTGTCATTTTTGTTTTTGCAATAACGATAATGAAAATGACAATTTTCATTATCATTATTGTAATAATGAAAATGACATGCACACCCCTATGACTTCAAGTCACTTGTGCAAGCCCAGTTCTCTTTCTTTTTAACAACTCCTTACCTCATGGGCAAACGCCCTGGTTTAAATTCCTCTGCCTGCAACATGTGTATGTGAGAGAGTAGCAGATCAAACAGCTTAAAAAGCAGCTGTTTTATAGTTTTTCCAGTTCATTTCCTGGAAATTCAATCCAAGTTCATTTCATTGGACACAGAGGTCACCTTTAGACATAACAAAGATCGGGTGTCAAAACCCCTAAGCGTGTGTTTGGCTGTTGTGCACCATAACAATCCTAACACTAATTTGACCACCTGTTGAACACACGATGTGAACACCATTGCATCACAAGGACAATTATTGTGTGTTCTGGCTGAACACGTGGCCAACATTGTCTCTAATGATATTACGTGTCATGTTAGCAGGTACAACACGGGAAACGAGGTGGTAGTGCTTGCATGTTGAGATCGGGTGGTGAGCAAAACACCAATTTGCCCCAAGATGGGCTGTGTGTCTAAGCAGTGCCACATGGTGAACACAGGGTCAAACTGGAGTTCATATCAAGGTAAAAACACACATTCAGACACCCATTGACTTTATGTCTAAAGACACCCAGAGTCTCAAACTCAGTTGATTGACACACATCAAATCTGAACTGTTACTGCATGCACTGGGACTTAGGATCCTTTTGGTGTCCGTTATGTGTCCAGTTCAGCAGGGTATATGCTGTTTTCCTAAATGGCCATGTGTACTAGTGAAGAGACCTCTTTTACTATGCAACAGTCAATTTCATCCAGCTCTTCTGCTTACCCTTACAAAGTGGTTAAACAGGTAAAATTCACCAACACATGAGAGAACAAGATATATGTCAACAAGCAGAATGCTATGTGCAGAGCATCAAAACATACAGATTAAAGCACAAATAACCTTTTCAAGACTTCAAAAATGTTCTGCTTGTCATTTTAAGGCAAAAACTATCTAGTGTGAGCTTTGATCATCTGTAATAGATTCTTTCTGACTGCTTGTCAACGTGAAAATTAAAATGGCTGGTTGGGAAAGCACAACAGCGTCTGTACTAAAGAAAGATTAATAATTTGTTCCAGCTAATGAAGACATCATCACAAGTGTAAATCAAACCAATTCAATATCATTACCCACTGATATTTTCTTTAGAAATGAAAATGCCTTTGTCCATGCATGCAAAGTCCAGCATACAAATTAAGGTATAGCTGTTACAACAACAGTGCTTAAATGATTTTTCTATCACTGGCAGCTATTGTTCTGGCCGTAGAAGATATGCCCAGCACATGTGATTCTGACCATTTTATGATGAGATAAAGATATAAAATGATGAGATAAAGCACAGATATGTTCATGAATGCTAAGTTATTCAGATATTTAAATTAATTACATAGTTAAAGAACGATTGCTGCTTTTATCTTCTACCAAGTAAAAACCAGAAAAGAGATCAAGAAACACAGCTGAGCTTTTATTAATTCTATTGTTCACTCTACAATTAAACTCTAATCAGTTTCAAAGATTGGGGTCTTTTTGTCCAATCCAGTTGCCAAGTTTAAAATAATGATTAAAAAAGACACAAATTACCTGAGGCAAAGCTTTTCAGAGCAAAATGTGTTGTTTAGCAGAGACATAGTCTGTGTGGCAAAGCAAGCAAAGATTTGCATATGCATATTATGATAGTATATGAAATTCAAAAACTATTCTCATGTAAAATAGCTACCTGCCTTTTCTGTTCTATTGTCTGTAAGAGAAATCTTTTCTGAAAAGATTAAATGCAATCTCTGTGTGCTGGAGGAAAATCAAGTGTCAGGATTGTTTATCATCATTACACCCGCATTGTAATTGCTTGTAAATATCCATTCACCAAACATACACAGTCAATCTAATATTTATACAAATCAGAGTGACAGATTTCATGCAGTATATGGTAGGCTCAGTGCAAAAGTCTATAGGATGAACATATTTGAATGGTCACGCTGTCCTTTCCTTTTAAAATGAGAGAATCTATAAAGCAAAGTGTTATGGTATGCCTCCTCCCCTCCAACAATGCATCAGTTGTCTGCTATAAAACCATTCTCCTCCAGCAAGAGGATACAGACTTGATCCATCTCTTTTATACCTGGTGCTGTAATGCAATCCAGAAGGGATGGGTAATCACATGGCTACAGGACATCAATACCTGTCAGGCTACAAGAAGCTACTGCTGCCTTGGACATCAAATTAGATCAATTGACCATCTGGGGCGAACACATGGTGGAACATATAGAGAGCAGCAAGAAGCAATTAGACTCCTGAGGTTTCAGCCAAAGAAAATAAGCAGGAACATGGAAAGTCCATCTCTAATAATAGCAAAATTAGGAACAACTAACTTGTACCCTTACTGAATTTTTAAAAAAATTATATAAAAATACCTTCCCCCTGCATCCTCCCATGCTATGTTTCCTGGAATGAACAACTGCTGAAAACTTGCTATTGGCTGGAGAACAGATTGCAAATCAGACTCTGAAAGATAAATGCAGTATAGGTGACTGGGTAACTGTCGATTGGGGGGGGGGCACAGGACTGGGGGCTAGCAGGGGGTTTATATGGCTTCTGAAAATTGAGGGGGCAGTGCACATGAGTTGCCTATGAAATAGAGGCTCTGGAGTTCTGAAGCTGAAAAGAAGGGGGCAAAAGCAAAGTGCTTGAAGCTGTAGAAGTGGCTTCTGTTTTGATAACTTGGCTTTGACACTGAAAACACATCTGTACATGTAGTCCCATTGATTTCAACAGGACAAGAGGCATGTATGTGTTTCCAGGAGTAGAACTGTAAGTAATGGTTGTGGGCATTGAGGATTCAACACCCTGAAGCACTATGGGTGTTTTTTTTAAATGAGAATGGGGGGAGGGGGGCTCATGGCTGCTGAGTGGCATGGCTGCAGGGCACCCATGCACGTGACATGCGTGGGGAGAGCTACACACGTGCGGCTCCCAGCATGACTACCCTGACTAGGAAGGCAGCCTCCACACATGTGGTTGGCCCCGCACAGAGCACTCCCGATTTGTCGGAGGTGTTCCATGCAGGGCCAGGGGTGGCTGCTGGGTGGTTCATTGTAGTGTGCTCCCACACACACCACCTTCACATGAGCAGTTGGACACGTGATCATTGGGGAGGGTCATGCGTGGACGCATCTCATTTAAAAACACCCTTTATGTCAGCAATCAAGATGCTGACCCTACTAATCAACCGCTGGGGAATCCCAACTGTGCTGTTCAACTGCAGAGTCACATTCCACACCTTGGAAGTTTTTGTTTGTTTAATGTGAACATATCAAAAATAATCAACCCAGCAAAATACCAATTTGTATTCAAAGACTGGAAAAATATAAATAATGAGATTTATATCTAATTAGTACATCCTCTCAGTACTATATAAATTAGAAATTGCTAGGTGTTAAAATGATTCGCCTAGTTTCTATCAAACTGGGTTCTCCCCCACCCCAACCTCATTTTGGTTAAACTTCACAACTCCCTCTGGAGAGGTTAGATTAATTTGATTTGTTTTATAGCAAGTGTCCAAATCGTTCACAGTCCATAGGGTCCAGCTTTCCCTTGTATCAATAATTTTCCTTTTATGGGGAAGTTAGGATACTGTATTTGTTAGCTTAAAGTTAAGTATGAGAAATGACCAATAATAAAAGTTTTTTGTGCTTTCCCTTCTCTAACACTGGAAAAAACCTGTTGCATCCAGCATAAGGACTCCAAGCCTGTTATACTACAGCTTATTGCATAGTGTTTTTACTTCTACTACATTTAATGTGGATACTCAGCCCCTTTCAGGGACTTCTTAGTACTGATCTATTTGCACACACAAGTACAAATCAATGAACGCATTCTTTTATTTATTTTGTTTTATTTTTTTAAAGGCGGGGGGGGGGGGGGAGAAAAAAGAAAAGAAGCCAAAGTTATATGCTGGAACTACTGCCAAAACCCAGTTTACTTTAGCAGATGAAAAAATATGAAGATATTCAATATGTAGATTTAACAGCAGGATAACACACAAGGGGATGTGTGTGGAAACTAGCCATCTAAATCTATATTCATTCCATGGGATGTTCCGATTTTTTCCTCTTTAAAAAAGTGCCTGAATAAGACAGTCTCTGAAGACACCATGGCAATGCATACACCGTTTAATAAAACATGTAACTGTTCAAGCAAAGACATTAAAACCAAAAGACTCCCCCTGCCAAAAAAAGAAATTAAAATGTACAATTGGACAACCACAACCTCTAACCCAAACAAAAGTCTGATTCTTTCATGGGGCTTGCACCATGCCATAATGATAAACTAACCTGAGCTTTAACCAGCAAGTGGTGGGGAAAACTATTACCTAAAACAAGGGAGGGGGGAAGCATCTCCCTCCTGCAGGTGTAACCCATACACTAAGTGGGTAGTCTTTCTTTAAGAGACCTAGTGTTGACAAAGAGGGGCGGGATTCTAGAGAACTACCAGCCAAGATCTGTGAAGAGATACAACGTCTACATGCTAGAGAAACCAGGACCTGCAGAAAGACCAAACAAGAGTGAAAGAGACAATATAGCGATCTTATTATCTTATTATTATCTTATTACAATAAGATAATAATAAGATAATAAGGTCTTATTATCTTATTGCAACTATTCCATAAGCATAAGCTTATTTCCTTTTGTGATCTCTTTTATTAAATATGGCATTAAATGGCTATTAAAATGTATGTGTGTGTAAGTCTGGTGTGAATTTTTCCCAGGAAATCTTTGCTGTAAGTCCCTTTAGAGAGAAAATCCAGGGTAAGTCTTGCTTTCCTTATTCAGCAACCTGATGGTAACAGGTCAAGGGTTCAGCGGTAAGTGGCAGCCTATTTCCCCTTTTATTTCTAGTTACACAGGCAGCTTTGAGAGTTAGTACAAACTACAGATTACATTGGGTTTGGGAGTGCAGTGGGGATGCTTACTGGGTATGCTCAGGAATGGGGAAGGAGGGTCAAAGATCATGGATCTATGGGTAATTTTAGATGGACGGCTGCCTGGGTGCTGGCCATGCCAGCCTTCTTCATCCCCGGGCTGGTTAGTCTTTTTAGAAGCACCCTGCCAGATATGGAAGCGGACCAGCAGTGGTCCCACTTGTAGCACTCTGAAACATCCCAGAGCACCACCCTTGGAACAAGATGACCAAACCCGGGGCACAAGCCCAAAGCAGAGCTGCTGGTTATCTGCTCGGTGGGCCCACACTGTAGCTCCACTTTTGGCTGACTGTTGCCCTAAGCAACACCATAGAGTTGCAGGTGCCAGCCTAGAGTGTCAGGCAATTCGTCTGCAACTCTATGGTGTGGAGGGGTCAGTGCTTAGGCAGGTCGCCAGTGAGGGAAACCACTGGGTCCAACTAAAACTGACCCAGGCAGGGCTGCAAGCAGGCAAATGCAGAGGTGCACACCTGGAGCAGCTCTGTTGTCAGACATCCTCTGCATCCATTGGTTTACACCCGATGTCATAGACCCATTCCCTATCCTTGTGTGCATGCTCTCCTCATCTCCATTCCCTTCCTTTGAGCTCACTCAATGCTTGAAGGTAGGAACTGGATCTACAGGTCAGATCCAGGAATTGGAAAGGAGCCAAATAAAAAAACAGCCAAAGATTGTATTTGGCCACAGGCTAAAATGAATTAATGAATTATGTGTTATGAATAATAATTCTGTCCACTTCCGCTGTACTGGGTACAAATCCCAAGAAACTGTTTTGCGGTGTTCATAAAACCACAAGTCCATCCTGAAGACCAATAGTCTTCATGAACACTGAATTCATAGGAGACTGGTAACTGTCGATAGTGGGGATAGGGGGAAGGGGGAGGAGCACAGGAGAGGGGGCTGGGCAGGGGTTCTATAGAGCTTCAGAAAAGCTGGGGGAAGATGTGACCCCCGCCACAAGTCACCTATGATTGAATTCTTCCAGAATTATAAGCATGGCAACCCCAATGTCACATCTCAACCTCATCTCAGGATTCAAACACAGTGAAACCATGGGTATTTTCAGACGTGACGGGGCCAATTGGCCCATCACGAAATCAATGAAATGATCCCCCACCGGGATGACCCGTCACGCCCTAATAGACGTGCCGGGGGATCCCGGCGGGGAATTGGGGAGGGGGCAGGGCCACGCGACGCAACATGCGACCGCACGGCCCCGCCCCCTCCATGCTTCCCGCCGCCATCCCTCTGGGGAGACGGGCGGCCGGCGCGGCCAATGTCGCCACAGCGCTCGCCCACTATGGCCACCGGCCAGACTCCCTGCGGGGATTCCGGGCCGTGGCCGCCGTCTAGATGTGACAGCGGGGGTCACCATGGCGGGGAATCGCCTTCAACATGCGACGGCCTCTGGCCCCGCTGCTTCGGCTGCTCAGGTGGTGAATGTGATTCCCCGCTGTGGTAACATCTGGGGGGGAACATCTGTTCCCCCCAACAGACGTTGCGTGGTCCAAGCCACCACAGGGAATTGACTGTGGTGGGCATTGACACGTAATGTCTGAAAATACCCCATGTCTCTGGGTCTGGAGATATTCAGTATCTGAACTTGGATGCAAAAAATTGTGCCATGTCACTTACTTGACCCTCTTTGAGTTAACAAGAGGACCGCTGTCTCATCCAGCTAATCCTCAAGTTATCATGATTTTAAAGAGAAAGTTGCATCATTCATGAAGTTACCAAAGCAGGAATTTTGTTAAATGTAACATCCATGTCAAAACACCACATGTCTTTTTTGAGCTTGTCGAAATGCTAGAATCCAGGATTCCCTTTGAAAGACATTTTCCACCTTTCTTCCCCCCACAGTTAAGAAAGTCAGGGACCTCATTTGCGGATAATGGAACTTTTATCGGCAACTATCTTTGCATTAAGTAGCATGAGTGAGCATATGATCAATGCTGTGTGCTCATGAGATGAAACATTTTGTAATGCCAATGACTTCATTAAGAGTTGCCTAACCAGAAATGTAGGCCTCATGAATCTCCTCATGAGTCTCTTATCTTGTCTTCCCATGTCTGTCACAACAGGAAAGAGAAAACTCAAGCTCTTCTAAATGATTTCCTCTGCCCCCAGACATCACTGGCACAAGACTGAAGTATTCAGCCTACTTAGACTCTAAAGTGATACTCTACCATATGCACACAAAACAGCTTTTGCATGTGCAGATGGGCACTTTTGCACAATTACTCATTTTGAGTACACAGATGCTCCTTTGCAAACATGAATACAGCCCTTTGTACATGGAACAGGTGGGGCTAAGTTTGGCAGGCACAAATTAGACAACCAGTTTATATATATATATATATATATATATATATATATATATATATATATATATATAAACTGGCTCAGAAAACATCTTGAAAGAGCTAATTGTTCACCTTGCAAGAGTCTTTCAGTCTATTTCTGTAACTCCTCCAAAGACAACCAGATTTAATAGATCTGAAAACTTTCCCTGCCCAGTAAGTATGGCTCAATGGCCGTTGGTTAATTTTTTCTTGGTTATGTATAAGCAGAAAGGTTCTAACAATTCAGCATCCCTAGTACTACTAGAAAAAATGCTTAACTTTCTCATTGACTACTGGTGTATGCCTGAACTATTCTAGCAACACTTTTTGCTGCACTTTGAAGAAGAAATTTGCAGTTAGTACACAGAACCAATATATTTTTTAAGTGTGATCATAAATGCAATAATATATCAAGAAAAGAAAGCATGAAGTACGAGTTAAAATTTTTATATCAGGGGCTTGGGGTGAAACTACAGGAGTGGCTTACTATGCAAGTTGGGATAAACATTTTGGTACAGAATTGAATTCTAAGAGAGGAACCCTACTTCTTTGAAGAAAACACATCTATTTTTACCAAGACAATTTTGAAAAGAAAATTACATAATTCACAAAGTTACCAAATCAAGAATTTTAATAAATGTAATATCCATGTCAAAGCAGGACATGTTTTTTGTGCTTGTTAAAATACTGAACTGCAGGAATCACCTTGGAAGACATTTCTTCCCACAACAAATCCTTTGCCATTAATAAAGCTACTTTTTCACAGATACAGGCACCCAACATCCACACCAAACATTCATTGGATGCTTCTAAAAATTCCTCATTGTCATTGTTGTCACCTTCAGCATCGTTATAACTCCAGCAGTATAACTCATTGACAGCAGTATATAGGTTTGGTTCCTAGCACAGTGTCCCATACAAAGTACTGCCATACTATTGTACCAGTCCCTAAACAACAAACGTACTGCTTTCTATGGAGTTTCTTTAGGCTATGACTAATCCCTACGAGATAATACATTCACTGAGAGTAAAATGGGAACAGTATTATTCTTCCTATTACTGATGTTACTGATGTTAATAAGATCATAATCATCATATTACTGTCTTTGAGTTGGTCATGTCATACTTTGACCTCAAGGTCAACAAGATCCTGAGATATCAATATCCTGTTGTAGAATCGAAGATGTTCTTAATTTTAAAATAATCGCCTTTCGAACAGTTTGAAAAATAATAGTGATGTTTGATTCTTGAAGGTAGTCTTTCACTGCCTTTTGAAGGTTTCCCAAGATACCTATGGAAATTTATACTTAATGGCCCATTATTTAGCAATCTTTTCTTCCTTCATCTCTGCCAATTTCATCCCAAGAGCAAGCAGTAACTGTAATCCTCAACCACATACTCCAGAGTAGTCCTTAAAATAAATGGAACAAGACATTGGTGGCCTTGGTTGATGATCTTCGTCTGGTATTGGACTAGGGTCGTCAGACCTTACTGGTTCTGCTAGACTTTTCGGCTTTGTTCGACACAGTTGATCATGAGGTGTTGGTGACTCGCCTGCAGGACCATGCCAGAATTGGCGGAAAGGTCTTGGACTGATTTTGTTAGTTCCTGGCTGGGAGAACTCACCAGGTGGTCTTAGGTGAGTGTACATCTTCCCCCCGGGACCTCACGTGTGGAATCCCGCAGGGTGCCATTCTGTCCCCCCTCTTGTTTAATATCTATATGCAGCCGTTAGGGGAGATCGTGAGAGGGTTTCAGGGCATGCAGTGTCATCAGTATGCTGATGACACTCACCTCTACCTCTCCTTTTCCATCGACCCAGGCCATGCAGTCTCCTTATTTTCTCAGTGCCTGTCAGTTGTGGGAGCTTGGATGAGGTCAAGCCATCTGCAATTGAATCCTGACAAGACGGAGGTGATATTGGTGGGCGAGGGCTTGGGAGGCCTGGGGGTGGTTGAATCTCCTGTTGTTGGGGGGGTTCGCCCCCCCCACATGGTCTCTCAAGTGCAGAGTCTGGGTGTGCTCCTCGATTTGCGGCTCAGCCTGAAATCTCAGGTTGTGGCCGTGGTGGGGAGTGCATTTTGGCAGTTACATCTTGTCTGGCATCTTTGGCCATATCTCTCAGACTCTGACCATCTGTCATCCATGCCTTCATCACCTCGAGGCTGGATTACTGCCATGTGCCCTACGTGGGGCTGCCCAAGAAGCTGGTCCAGAGGCTGCAGCTGGTGCAGAATGCTACGGCCTGTCTCCTTACAGGGGCGAGTCGCAGGGAGCACATGACACCAGTGCTCCAGACTCTGCACTGGCTGCCTATAAAGCACCAGGCCAGGTTGAAGGTGCTGGTTTTAACCTATAAAGCCCTTCACGGCCTGGGCCCTGCTTATCTGCGGGACCACCTCACTCCCCATGTGCCCGTGCAACCCTTGAGATTGTTCGTGGGAGCCTTTTTGGAGGTTCCCCAGGAGAGGCGGGTGGCCACCAATGTTAGATCTTTTTTGGTGGCCACCCCTGTGCTGTGGAATTAGCTCCTGGAGGAGGCT
>QEPC01000985.1:722984-757441 GCA_003113815.1 Sphenodon punctatus | reverse complement strand
GTGGCCACCAATGTTAGATCTTTTTTGGTGGCCACCCCTGTGCTGTGGAATTAGCTCCTGGAGGAGGCTCAGTTGGCTCCCACTCTCCTGCTGTTTCAGCGTGTATGCAAGACTTGGCTGTTCGGTCAGGCTCTCGGCGAGGGGTAGGGGTGGGGGTGGGGGTTCCCCTACATTGTATTGTATTTTTAAATTGTTTTTAAAAAACATTTTACTGAGTGTTGTTCGCCTCCCCGGGCTCCCCTGTGGGCAGGAGGGGCGGGATATACATTTTAAATAAATAAATAAATAAATATAAATAAAATTGGTAGCAGAAGCTGTTCAGTTATCCTGAATATCCTTGCCTTTACTAAAGGAAAACAACATTCTTCTCTGATGGAACTGCAGCGGTTCCAGGAGGCTCTGAGTGAGTTAACCTTAGACCCGATGGCCACTCTGTCGATGAGCTTGTCCAGCATTGGAACATCTGGCTGGAGGGGGCAATTGACAGAGTGGCTCCGAGATGTCTTCTCCCTCCGTCTCGTCACCGCAAGGCCTATTGGTTTACTGAAAAGCTGCAGTGTATGAAGCAGGTAGGTAGGAGGCTAGAGCGACGCTGGTGTCGGACTCGCTCTGAATCTGATCGACTTCTCCATAGGACCCATTTGCGGAACTATGTTGAGGCTGTGAGGACAGCAAAGAAGGAGTTTTTTGCTGCCCTCATAGCGTCTGCGAAGTCACGTTCAGCAGAGTTGTTCCGGGTGGTGCGGGGGCTGGTCAGTCTGGCCTCCCTCCGCCTGGATGGGGACTTGTCCCAGGCCCACTGTGAGGAGTTTGCCACCTACTTCGCAGAAAAGATCGCTTAGATCCAGAGTAACTTTGAAACCAGATTAGAAGCAGAATGAGGAGCATGAGGTTATGGAGGTCCTGTCCGGTTGATTTTTCTGGGATGAGTTTCAGGAAGTGACGCCAACTGATGCAGTGAATGTCCTGGGGTCTGTTAGGGCCACTAGTTGTGAATTAGATCTGTGCCCATCCTGGCTGGTGAAAGCCTCCAAGAAGACTTTGGGGATGGTGCTGGCGAGGGTAGTGAATGCATCCCTTCAGCAGGGAAGGTTGTCACCCAGTCTCAAGGAGGCTGTGGTCCGCCCCCTGCTGAAGAAACCATCCTTGGATGTGGATGCACATGCCAGCTACCGACCCAATATTCCTTTTTTAGGGAAGGTTATTAAATGGGCAGTGGCATAAATAAATAAACTACTCCAGAGTAAGTGGCTTGAGGTTTGCAACCAATATGGTGATGGTAATCTTCTGTGGGTTTGATCCTGAAGCATTCTGGATAAGTAAGGGTATTTTCAGAAGTGACGCTACCACGCTTAGACCCAATCCCAGGTAACAGCCATCACTCCACCCCATGGTAGGATGGTACCCAGAATAGTGGTAACACTTACCACCAGCTGTTCCCCATGATTTTCCAAGACCACAACTGGTGGTAACTGCTACCACGGTTCGGGGCAAAGCGTGGTGAACATCTGGCAGCCGTCGAACAAGAGTGACGGTGGTTGTGACCCTGGGGTAGGGTTAACTATGGTAAAGTGTGACTAAGCATGGTAACATCACTTCTGAACATACCCTAAGATATCAGGGTTTTTGGCTACAAACATTATTTTATTTGGATAGTTGGCTTCTAATAGCTAGTTTCAAGGGTGTAGCTACCATTGGACAAACAGGGACATTTGTCCCGGGGCCTGTACTGGCTGGGGGCCCCGGCCCAGTGTCCAAGATAGCTAAGCCACCCTCCCCCCCCTTTTTTCTTTTTTTAAATTGCCGCCTGAGCTGGCTGGGGGCCCTTCCAGCTGCTGCATGGGCCCCCTCCCTGCCCGTGGTTGCAACATTGTGTCTGTCACAATGTTGCAACCGCAGGGATGGGGAGGGGCCTCATGCAGCAGTCTGCGTCAGGTAGGGTGGCTATACCTTCCCTTTAAAAGAGGATGCTTATGAAAAATACATGGTGCAGGGCTGCACTGGAAGCAATGCAGCCCTGCAACATGTATTTTTCATAAGCGTCTTTTAAAGGGGAGGTATAGCCACCCTAGCATAAGATCAGGTCACACTCACAAGCCGCGCAGCTTGGCTTGCCCTCTTGGTACTGCATTGCAAAGGAGGAGTCCTCCTCACCAGTCCAGACCCAGTCCAGGCAGGGGTGGCTTGAGGGAGGCCCAGCCCAAGTGGGAAGGTGCCCGCTGGTGACTCCACTCAGTAAGGGAACCGTCACCGGGCACCTTCCTGCTCCGGCACTCCCCACATCGAGCCGGACCAGCCCGCCCAACTAGCTTCCAGCTTCCAGGACTGGTTGGGGCAGCAATGGCACTGCTGCTGCTGCTGCTGGCTGTGCTTGGCCCCAGCAATGGATGGGCCCAGCAGCAGGCCACCAGCACACCACAGACTCTGCAGAGAGTAAATAAGTCCTGAGCACCAGTGCCGCTAGGCCGGCCGATGGCTTCACCGCCAGCAGGAAAAAAGAGGGAAGGGGCCCATGGACATTTATTGTCCCTGGGCCCATNGTGGCCACCAATGTTAGATCTTTTTTGGTGGCCACCCCTGTGCTGTGGAATTAGCTCCTGGAGGAGGCTCAGTTGGCTCCCACTCTCCTGCTGTTTCAGCGTGTATGCAAGACTTGGCTGTTCGGTCAGGCTCTCGGCGAGGGGTAGGGGTGGGGGTGGGGGTTCCCCTACATTGTATTGTATTTTTAAATTGTTTTTAAAAAACATTTTACTGAGTGTTGTTCGCCTCCCCGGGCTCCCCTGTGGGCAGGAGGGGCGGGATATACATTTTAAATAAATAAATAAATAAATATAAATAAAATTGGTAGCAGAAGCTGTTCAGTTATCCTGAATATCCTTGCCTTTACTAAAGGAAAACAACATTCTTCTCTGATGGAACTGCAGCGGTTCCAGGAGGCTCTGAGTGAGTTAACCTTAGACCCGATGGCCACTCTGTCGATGAGCTTGTCCAGCATTGGAACATCTGGCTGGAGGGGGCAATTGACAGAGTGGCTCCGAGATGTCTTCTCCCTCCGTCTCGTCACCGCAAGGCCTATTGGTTTACTGAAAAGCTGCAGTGTATGAAGCAGGTAGGTAGGAGGCTAGAGCGACGCTGGTGTCGGACTCGCTCTGAATCTGATCGACTTCTCCATAGGACCCATTTGCGGAACTATGTTGAGGCTGTGAGGACAGCAAAGAAGGAGTTTTTTGCTGCCCTCATAGCGTCTGCGAAGTCACGTTCAGCAGAGTTGTTCCGGGTGGTGCGGGGGCTGGTCAGTCTGGCCTCCCTCCGCCTGGATGGGGACTTGTCCCAGGCCCACTGTGAGGAGTTTGCCACCTACTTCGCAGAAAAGATCGCTTAGATCCAGAGTAACTTTGAAACCAGATTAGAAGCAGAATGAGGAGCATGAGGTTATGGAGGTCCTGTCCGGTTGATTTTTCTGGGATGAGTTTCAGGAAGTGACGCCAACTGATGCAGTGAATGTCCTGGGGTCTGTTAGGGCCACTAGTTGTGAATTAGATCTGTGCCCATCCTGGCTGGTGAAAGCCTCCAAGAAGACTTTGGGGATGGTGCTGGCGAGGGTAGTGAATGCATCCCTTCAGCAGGGAAGGTTGTCACCCAGTCTCAAGGAGGCTGTGGTCCGCCCCCTGCTGAAGAAACCATCCTTGGATGTGGATGCACATGCCAGCTACCGACCCAATATTCCTTTTTTAGGGAAGGTTATTAAATGGGCAGTGGCATAAATAAATAAACTACTCCAGAGTAAGTGGCTTGAGGTTTGCAACCAATATGGTGATGGTAATCTTCTGTGGGTTTGATCCTGAAGCATTCTGGATAAGTAAGGGTATTTTCAGAAGTGACGCTACCACGCTTAGACCCAATCCCAGGTAACAGCCATCACTCCACCCCATGGTAGGCTGGTACCCAGAATAGTGGTAACACTTACCACCAGCTGTTCCCCATGATTTTCCAAGACCACAACTGGTGGTAACTGCTACCACGGTTCGGGGCAAAGCGTGGTGAACATCTGGCAGCCGTCGAACAAGAGTGACGGTGGTTGTGACCCTGGGGTAGGGTTAACTATGGTAAAGTGTGACTAAGCATGGTAACATCACTTCTGAACATACCCTAAGATATCAGGGTTTTTGGCTACAAACATTATTTTATTTGGATAGTTGGCTTCTAATAGCTAGTTTCAAGGGTGTAGCTACCATTGGACAAACAGGGACATTTGTCCCGGGGCCTGTACTGGCTGGGGGCCCCGGCCCAGTGTCCAAGATAGCTAAGCCACCCTCCCCCCCCTTTTTTCTTTTTTTAAATTGCCGCCTGAGCTGGCTGGGGGCCCTTCCAGCTGCTGCATGGGCCCCCTCCCTGCCCGTGGTTGCAACATTGTGTCTGTCACAATGTTGCAACCGCAGGGATGGGGAGGGGCCTCATGCAGCAGTCTGCGTCAGGTAGGGTGGCTATACCTTCCCTTTAAAAGAGGATGCTTATGAAAAATACATGGTGCAGGGCTGCACTGGAAGCAATGCAGCCCTGCAACATGTATTTTTCATAAGCGTCTTTTAAAGGGGAGGTATAGCCACCCTAGCATAAGATCAGGTCACACTCACAAGCCGCGCAGCTTGGCTTGCCCTCTTGGTACTGCATTGCAAAGGAGGAGTCCTCCTCACCAGTCCAGACCCAGTCCAGGCAGGGGTGGCTTGAGGGAGGCCCAGCCCAAGTGGGAAGGTGCCCGCTGGTGACTCCACTCAGTAAGGGAACCGTCACCGGGCACCTTCCTGCTCCGGCACTCCCCACATCGAGCCGGACCAGCCCGCCCAACTAGCTTCCAGCTTCCAGGACTGGTTGGGGCAGCAATGGCACTGCTGCTGCTGCTGCTGGCTGTGCTTGGCCCCAGCAATGGATGGGCCCAGCAGCAGGCCACCAGCACACCACAGACTCTGCAGAGAGTAAATAAGTCCTGAGCACCAGTGCCGCTAGGCCGGCCGATGGCTTCACCGCCAGCAGGAAAAAAGAGGGAAGGGGCCCATGGACATTTATTGTCCCTGGGCCCATCCCAAGCTAGCTACGCCACTGGCTAGTTTTCCAGGCACAATTCAAGGTGTTGGTTTGACCTAAATGCCCTATGCCCCACATATCTGAAAGATTGCCTGCTCCCCTATATTCTACTGTGGCCCCTGAGATCTGATTGGGAGACTGAGCTCCCTTTTAATTATCATCAATGTGTCAAGACTGTACATCAAGGGTGGGAAGAGACGCATTCTTTGTGGCTGCTCCACAGCTACAGAACTCCCTTCCCTCAAAGACCCTTTTATTCAGTCAAGCATTTGGCAGGCAGGGATAGGAGGAGGCTGGGCTAGGGAATTTAAAATTTATTTTATGTCTGTATATTTTTATATATATATTATCTGTTGTAACCCATTCTGAGCTCTAGGGAAAGGGTGGGATATAAATTGATATAAATAAATAAAATTTTATTTCTTTCAAACCTGCCAATGCAAGGGCCACAAAATTTGGAGACAAAGCTCACTTGCCTATTTAAGGTAATTTCAGACATGACGGGCCCGTCGCCCCATCACACTGAACCCTGGACCGGGATCCATCTTGGATCCTGGTCTGTGATCAGGCCAGCTGTCCTTTAGATGTGCTGGCCTGATCTTTGAGGGGGATTGGGGAGGGGGTGGGGCTGCGTGGGGAGGGGGCAGGACTGTGCAGTGTGACATGCAGCCACATGGCCCCACCCCCTGCACTCCCCCGGCCTCCTGCCCTCAGGGAGATGGGTGGGTGCAGGGTACAGTGTGGCGACTGCACCCGATCCCGTCCCATGGTCAGGGCCATGATCTGGGCTGGGGTGAAGGTAACAGACGTTACCTTCGGCCCATCCCGGATCATGGCCAATCTGACCACAGTTCCGGCCCTGAGGCCTGGACCCGTGGTCAATCTAACCATGATTCTGGACCTCCAACTGGCCGGAGGTCCAGAACTGTGGTCAATTTGATCCTGGCCGGATGTTCACTGTGGTGAACATCCAGCCNTCTGGGATGAGTTTCAGGAAGTGACGCCAACTGATGCAGTGAATGTCCTGGGGTCTGTTAGGGCCACTAGTTGTGAATTAGATCTGTGCCCATCCTGGCTGGTGAAAGCCTCCAAGAAGACTTTGGGGATGGTGCTGGCGAGGGTAGTGAATGCATCCCTTCAGCAGGGAAGGTTGTCACCCAGTCTCAAGGAGGCTGTGGTCCGCCCCCTGCTGAAGAAACCATCCTTGGATGTGGATGCACATGCCAGCTACCGACCCAATATTCCTTTTTTAGGGAAGGTTATTAAATGGGCAGTGGCATAAATAAATAAACTACTCCAGAGTAAGTGGCTTGAGGTTTGCAACCAATATGGTGATGGTAATCTTCTGTGGGTTTGATCCTGAAGCATTCTGGATAAGTAAGGGTATTTTCAGAAGTGACGCTACCACGCTTAGACCCAATCCCAGGTAACAGCCATCACTCCACCCCATGGTAGGCTGGTACCCAGAATAGTGGTAACACTTACCACCAGCTGTTCCCCATGATTTTCCAAGACCACAACTGGTGGTAACTGCTACCACGGTTCGGGGCAAAGCGTGGTGAACATCTGGCAGCCGTCGAACAAGAGTGACGGTGGTTGTGACCCTGGGGTAGGGTTAACTATGGTAAAGTGTGACTAAGCATGGTAACATCACTTCTGAACATACCCTAAGATATCAGGGTTTTTGGCTACAAACATTATTTTATTTGGATAGTTGGCTTCTAATAGCTAGTTTCAAGGGTGTAGCTACCATTGGACAAACAGGGACATTTGTCCCGGGGCCTGTACTGGCTGGGGGCCCCGGCCCAGTGTCCAAGATAGCTAAGCCACCCTCCCCCCCCTTTTTTCTTTTTTTAAATTGCCGCCTGAGCTGGCTGGGGGCCCTTCCAGCTGCTGCATGGGCCCCCTCCCTGCCCGTGGTTGCAACATTGTGTCTGTCACAATGTTGCAACCGCAGGGATGGGGAGGGGCCTCATGCAGCAGTCTGCGTCAGGTAGGGTGGCTATACCTTCCCTTTAAAAGAGGATGCTTATGAAAAATACATGGTGCAGGGCTGCACTGGAAGCAATGCAGCCCTGCAACATGTATTTTTCATAAGCGTCTTTTAAAGGGGAGGTATAGCCACCCTAGCATAAGATCAGGTCACACTCACAAGCCGCGCAGCTTGGCTTGCCCTCTTGGTACTGCATTGCAAAGGAGGAGTCCTCCTCACCAGTCCAGACCCAGTCCAGGCAGGGGTGGCTTGAGGGAGGCCCAGCCCAAGTGGGAAGGTGCCCGCTGGTGACTCCACTCAGTAAGGGAACCGTCACCGGGCACCTTCCTGCTCCGGCACTCCCCACATCGAGCCGGACCAGCCCGCCCAACTAGCTTCCAGCTTCCAGGACTGGTTGGGGCAGCAATGGCACTGCTGCTGCTGCTGCTGGCTGTGCTTGGCCCCAGCAATGGATGGGCCCAGCAGCAGGCCACCAGCACACCACAGACTCTGCAGAGAGTAAATAAGTCCTGAGCACCAGTGCCGCTAGGCCGGCCGATGGCTTCACCGCCAGCAGGAAAAAAGAGGGAAGGGGCCCATGGACATTTATTGTCCCTGGGCCCATCCCAAGCTAGCTACGCCACTGGCTAGTTTTCCAGGCACAATTCAAGGTGTTGGTTTGACCTAAATGCCCTATGCCCCACATATCTGAAAGATTGCCTGCTCCCCTATATTCTACTGTGGCCCCTGAGATCTGATTGGGAGACTGAGCTCCCTTTTAATTATCATCAATGTGTCAAGACTGTACATCAAGGGTGGGAAGAGACGCATTCTTTGTGGCTGCTCCACAGCTACAGAACTCCCTTCCCTCAAAGACCCTTTTATTCAGTCAAGCATTTGGCAGGCAGGGATAGGAGGAGGCTGGGCTAGGGAATTTAAAATTTATTTTATGTCTGTATATTTTTATATATATATTATCTGTTGTAACCCATTCTGAGCTCTAGGGAAAGGGTGGGATATAAATTGATATAAATAAATAAAATTTTATTTCTTTCAAACCTGCCAATGCAAGGGCCACAAAATTTGGAGACAAAGCTCACTTGCCTATTTAAGGTAATTTCAGACATGACGGGCCCGTCGCCCCATCACACTGAACCCTGGACCGGGATCCATCTTGGATCCTGGTCTGTGATCAGGCCAGCTGTCCTTTAGATGTGCTGGCCTGATCTTTGAGGGGGATTGGGGAGGGGGTGGGGCTGCGTGGGGAGGGGGCAGGACTGTGCAGTGTGACATGCAGCCACATGGCCCCACCCCCTGCACTCCCCCGGCCTCCTGCCCTCAGGGAGATGGGTGGGTGCAGGGTACAGTGTGGCGACTGCACCCGATCCCGTCCCATGGTCAGGGCCATGATCTGGGCTGGGGTGAAGGTAACAGACGTTACCTTCGGCCCATCCCGGATCATGGCCAATCTGACCACAGTTCCGGCCCTGAGGCCTGGACCCGTGGTCAATCTAACCATGATTCTGGACCTCCAACTGGCCGGAGGTCCAGAACTGTGGTCAATTTGATCCTGGCCGGATGTTCACTGTGGTGAACATCCAGCCGGGAGCAAACTGATGTGCACAGCCTCCCCGCCACCACAGGGGTTCCACTGTGGTGAACGGCAATTTCATCACATCTGAAATTACCCTTAGGGAACAATCCTGCTCTTATTGAAGCCAATGGAAGTTTAATCATTAACTTCAGTGAGAGCTGGATTGTACCCAAAAGGAAATGTTATATTTACATTTAGGGCTATGATTTGGTCAGGCTAATTTATAGGGAATTTCACATATGGGGTGCTGATATAAATGTAAAGTTATGGAAAGGTTGCTAAATAATGTAATTTTCAGTACATTAATAACCGGGAACTAATGTTCCCCTGCTTACTAAGATTTTTTTACCTGTTGTAAATGCTGCACAGGGGTAAGAGTATAAGCCCCGGGAAGGGCAAGGCAATTTCTTGCTTTTTTTAGGGTTTGGTATGTATTTTACGTTATTTATTGTATTTTATCATTGTTCTTTTCTCTCATTAATTTTATTGTTGTTGTTATGGCTTAACGCTAAACAAATAAACAAGCTTACTTACTTACATTAATATATAAAGATGTTTAAAGTCAAAAGAGTTTGTTTTTAATTGTGGTGATCAGTGCTAACATGTATACAAAGTCCTCCCCAATTCTGAAACTTATCCAGGACTCAAACCCTCAGTCTTGGCAGCTCTAAAAAGGTAGTTTACACTGCAGAGCTACCACAGCGCCTGGGCATTTGTCTTGCTGGTATCTAAGACCGCACCCTTGCTGACTCAGATTGGTTCTTGCCCATTTATAAGGCTACCCAGACCCCATAAGATATATGAAAGAGTAATCTGTGTCACACTTGATTTGATCCTGCTCTCAGCCTGCATCTCCCAATCAGTCTTCTTCCAGTCTGTGTTCCTATCTCTCAATTCAACCCTGTTCTTAGCCTGTGCTCCTGCCCTCCAGTCCTGCTTTGATCCGGTCTGTCTTCCAAACCCTGATTCAACCCTGTGTTACACCTAGACTGCTCTCGTGGTATTTGAGCCTTGGTCCGCCTATAGACAGTGGGCATGATCCAGAACTCAAGCACGGACGTGCAAGCTGTGATTCTTGCGAGGTTTGCACACACACCACAGTCCCTGTAATGGGAGTGTGCGCAGGTTGCATGTGGGTTGCTCACACGTGTTACATGTGCCATGCATGCTTGTCCACAGGGATTGGGATCAGCCCGTGTGTATGTAGATTGCCCCTCTGGCTGTTATCTTTATGTCTGACATGACTCCTGTCAAGTTCCTCATGTCCGCAACCCAGAGCGGCTCCTTCAGTCTGTCGGGGCTGCCTTCTTGGAGGTCCCTCACGTTAAGTGGGGGGCTGCAATGGAGAGGGCGTTCTCAGTGGCCGGGCCGCATCTTTGGAATTCCCTCCCGGAGGAAGCTCACCTGGTCCCAAGCTTTTTGACATTCCAGCGGGCTTGTAAAACCTGGCTGTTCGCCCAGGCCTTTGAGGAGGGGTGGAGGCTGGGTTAGGGTAGGGTATTGGCTCTCCCCTACCTTTTTGGTTTGTTTTTATAAATTCCTGTTTCCCCAATCCTGTTTTAGGTTTAAATTTATTATATTGTTTTTAAAATGTTTTAGTTGAATATTTTATATTGTACGTCACCCCGAGATGCCGTAGGCAGAGGGGGCAACTCAGAAATGTTAATAATAAATAAATAAATAATATAGTTCCAACTGCCACTCCAACATAGGCCTGATCATGTGAACACTTATGGGCCCTAGACTCTAACAATGTTGTACTTGGTAATACCTAATGTACTTAGTGATTGAGATTTACCATCTTGGAGGACATCTTTGGCAGATTCTACATGTTCTGCTATATTGTACATGTTCATGTTGCTAAACAGTAAACACACATGTTTTTGAATGCGTTCACAAACCAACATGGGCACTAGACCTGCATCAGCCACTCTTCAAAGGGTACTTTCAGACGTTACGGGCGGCCGGTTCACCACAGCGAACCACCAGGGGGGGCGAACAGCGCAACCACGCCCGGGGGTTGGAAAACGACCCAAACAGACGTGCCGGGAACGGGACCACGGGCCGGAACCGGGCCGCACCATCGCGGCCCGTGGCAGCACAACAGACGTGCAGCCGAACCCCCGGCGGGCGCTAAACCCCCACAAGGCACCGGGCAGGGGCGGGACACAGACATGGCCGACTGAGGGCAAACGAAGCCACAAGGCACACAAGGGAACGCCCACACAAGGGAAACGGGAAGGGAGGGGGGAAGAGCGAGAACAGGCTGACAGCCGGCTCACACAGCGGTCCCGCAGCGGGGCACAATGCACGGCCACACGCCCGGGCACACACACACACACACACACACACACACACACACCAGGGAAAGGCCGGGAAGGGGGGAAGGGGCGCCCGGAACACCCCACCCGGAACACCGGCAGGGAGGGGGGGGCACCACCACGGGGCAAGGCACAGACAGCAGCAACCCCCACCCCCACACCACCCCAGTCCAGTCCAGTCCAAGGAGGTGCCCCCACAGGAACAGAGGCAGTCTCGGGGGGGGGGGGCGGACCCCCGGAGCAAGGCACGTTGGGGGCCCCCAAAGCACAGCGAGGCCGGCGGAGGGGCGCCAGGAGGAGGAGGAAGGGGGCCCCACAGTCAAAGGCTGGCACAGGCAGGGCAGCCGGGTCCAGCGGTGCTCCTCCGCAGCACCAGCGACGCTCAGGCAGCACCCACGGAGTCACGGGGATGGAGGGGGCCCAGGACCACGGCCAGGGGCAGCAGCAAGCAGCGAGGCGGGCGGGAGCTCACCGAGGTGGGGTCCGCAGGTCGGGAGCGGCCAGCGGGGACCAGGCCCCCCCCCGGGCCGGGGCGGGAGCCCACACGGGGGCACCACGCGGGGGGGGGCAGGCCAGCGACGCGGGGCTCACGGGCCGCTGCCGGGGGCCCCGCTGGCCCCAGGGCCCGGGTGGCCCGCCCGGTGGACCAGGTGGGGCCAGTGCAGCATGCCCCGGCGGTACCCCTGCAAGGACATGTAGTGGGCGATCAGGTAGTAGGCCTCGAAGGGATCGGGCATGGTGAGGGCCAGCTGCACATCCACACGCGCCCACACCGCCAACAGGGATGACATCTCCACCGCGGAGGGCTCCGGCACACAGCAGGCAGCAGAAGGGGGCCACGGAAGATGCCCCAGCTCCAGAAGCCGCTGGAACGCCGCCCCACGGGTGCGCTGGTACCCACGGGCCCCGTGAACACAGGAGAAGTAGCTCACGGCCAAGGCAGGGCCACCCTCGGCCAGGCACTCCGAGTAGGCGCCCAGACCACACACCACCAGCGCTGACACGGTCTCCGAGGCGCTCCAGGGCACATGGGCGCACAGCACCTCCGGGATGCGCCCCTCGGGGAAACGAGCCAGCCCCAGGGCCTCCGCATGCAGCCGGCAATCACGGGCGCTCACCACATGGCCAAAGTAACGGAGCCCGGAGCTCAGGCTCTCGTAGGCACCTGCACGGCTCCCCGGCCCGGCCAGGAGCAGCTGCACGGCAGGGGTGTGCCACAGGTCGCACAGAGACATGGTCTCGCGGAAGGCCCAGATATGGGGGGCCCCTTGGGGGCCGGACAGCGGGAGCCCCATGGATGGGCAGCCAGCCATGGTCCAGCACAACAGGGAATGGGACACGGAGCCCGGAGGGCACACAGACTGCCCAGGGCCGGGAGAGGCTCGGCCCGGCCCCCGGGACAGGGAACACGGGCCCGCACCGCAACATTGTAGCACAACAGAGCGAGGCGTGGGGTGCGGGCCCGGCACAGCTGCAGAGAACAACAGCGAGCTCTCTGTCTGCCTAATCGCACCTTCAAGGCCATCCCGCTACAAACAGCGAGGGGAGGGGGCCCGGGGTGCTGGGGGCGGGAGCAGCCGGAACGCACCGGCACAGGGCGCGCGCAGGCCCGCGAGGCCGACCCCCGGGCGGAGCCACCAGCACCGGGCCGCCATAAGCGCTCCCAGCCCCCACCGGGGCCCCAGCACCATGGAGCGCGATAGGGCAGGTGGGAACTGGATGTTCCTCGCGCTCGCGGCTGAGTGGCACCGTGACCACACTGAGCAGCTGTGCCTCCTGACCGAGAGGGTGCACCTGGCCGTCCGCCTGCGCTATGTCCTGGCCCTGCGGGCTGGCGTGCGCCTCCGGGGCCAGCAGGCCCGCAGGAGAGTCCGTGCCCGGCTCAGGGCTCGGCGCCGGGCCTGGGGGGCGTGGCTGGCCGCCTGCCGGAGCCTCACCCGGCCCGCTGCGCTCCGAGGGGCCGCGAGGCGGTTCCGCTGGGCAACGCAGACCCTCCGCCGGGCAGCGCTGCTGGCTATGCCCATAGCGCGGAGCCTATGGGTCACGGAGCGGCCCCAGGCCTGGTGGGAGCGGGCCCAGGCCCACTGGGGGGAGGCCGAGTGGGGGTCCCACTTCCGGATGGGCAAGGCCACCCTGCTGCGCCTAGCGGAGCTCCTCACGCCCTGGCTGGAGCGGCAGCACACCTCCATGCGGGAGCCCATCCCCATGGTCCAGCGGGTGGCCATAGGGGTCTGGGCCCTCGCAACGCCCGACTCCTGCCGCTCCGTGTCCCAGCACTTCGGGGTGGGGCTCAGCACGGTCGCCTGCATCGTGCGGGATGTGTGCGAGGCTGTGGAGGGCGTGCTCCTCGACAGGACCATCCAGCTCCTGGACCAGGGCGCTGTGATGGCTGGCTTCGCGGCCGGGGGCTTCCCGAACTGCATCGGAGCCGTGGACGGCACACACATCGAGATCCTGCGCCCGGCCGCGGGGGAGGCCCTGGAGTATGTGAACCGGCACGGATACTACTCCCTGCACCTGCAGGGGGTGGTGGACCACCGGGCCCGCTTCATAGACATCTACACGGGCAACTCCGGCCGGAGTCACGACGCCAGGATCATGACCATCTCCCCCTTCTATGCCCGCATGTACCGGGGGGACTTCGCGGACATGGGCATGAGGTGGATCGAGGGTGTTCCCATGCCCCCCTGCATCCTGGGGGACCCCGCCTACCCCCTGACCCGCTGGCTGATGAAGGTCTACCCTGTCCCGAGCACCCCTGCGGAGCAGGTATACAATACCCGCCTGTGTGCGAGCCGGACCGTGGTGGAGCGTGCCTTCGGGGCCCTGAAGCAGCGCTGGAGGAGTATAGCTGGCCGCCTGGACTTCACCGTCCCCACCTCCGCCCTGGTGATCGGTGCCTGCTGCGTTCTGCACAATGTGTGCGAGACCGAGGGGGCGGCCCTGGAGTACCCCGAGCCCCACCGGCCCCCCGGTCCTGTTCCCCTGTACGTGAACGCAGGGAACCCCCGGGAGTACCGGTATGCCAAAAGGATCCGGAACGCCCTTGCAACCCACATCGCCCGGGGGGGCCCGCTGTGAGGGCCTTCCCGCCCCTGGGGGCCCCACCCCCCGTTCCGTGCCCATGCCCCTGTACACGCGGTCCCACAGCCCTGTCCCCCCCACAAACGGGCCGGGGACAACTGTCTCTTTACAACACTTTATTGCCCACACAGTTCACACAATCACCCTGTGCCCCCTCCCCACCCCCGTGCCCGTGACCCCGTCCACCACCCGCCCTCATGTGGCCCTCCCCCTCCCCCCCCTTCCCACCATCCCCCCGCGTTTCCTGGGCCGACCCCTCGTGCGGCCGCTTGGGCCCACCGAGCTCTGGGAGCTCCCCTCCCCCCCACTGTCCGTGTCCCCTGCCGTGTCCTGGGCCGGTCCCGGCCCCGGCAGGGGGCCGGGCGGCGGATGGGCAGCTGTGCCCGGTGCCCCGGTCGCGCCCCGGGGGGGCTGGACCCTCCGGAGGCCCGGGGGCACTGGGAGGCGCATGCGAGGGCCCTGGGGCCGGGGGGGCGCCAGGGGCGGCAGGGCTGGGCCCGGGGGCGCCGAGGGGCCCGGCATGGGGACCTGGGCGGGCAGGGCGCCCGGAGGTGCGCCGGCCATCACGTAGGCACACATGGTGCCCGCATGCAGGAGCAGGGAGGTCCCAATGTCGTGGGACCTGTCCATCTTTGCACTGTGCTCCCGCACCATGCCCTGTATGTCCTGCCGGAGGCCCCTGAGCAGCCCCTGCTGCCGCTGGTGCTCCCGGCGCTCCCGCCTCCGCTCCAGGCGCACCTCCGCCTCCAGCCGGCGGTCTGTCTCCAGGGCCTTCTCCATGGACCGCTCTATGGCCGCCTCCATGCGGTCCACGGAGGCGATCATGCGCTCCCCCTGTTCCTCCGCCCTGCGGACGATGTCCTCCGCTTGCTCCTCCCTGCGCCTGCGGACCCGCGCCCGGTACTCCCGCATCCGCTGGGCTGGGGCCGCGGCCGGCGGAGGCGCCGCGCGCGGGGGCTGCCCTGTGGAAATGGGCGGGTGGGTCAGTGCAGGGCCCTGTCCCCTAGCGGGGTCGGGTCCCGGGGCCCCCTGCCCCCCCTCCCCCACTGAGGCCGGAGGCCCCCCTGGGCTGGCGCCCGGGGGGCCCTCCCGCCATCCCAGCCCTCCCGCCTTACCTGGGTCCGGCACCTGCTCTCCTGTGCCCTCCGCGGGGGCCTGCACCGTCTCGCTGGCCCGGTCCTGGGGCTCCCCATGTCCTGCGGGCGGGAGAGGGGGGAGCGGGTGAAGGGGGCTGGTTGTGGCCCCTGCAGCAGGGCCCCCACCCCTGCCACCGGCCCCCTGGTCATGCCCCCCCCCTGCCCTGGGGGCCCGCTTACCCTCTATGTCCGTCTCCGAGCCTTCGGAGCCCGGCGCCTCACCCTGGGAGTGCTCCCCCTGGGACCACTGGCTGAGGGTGGTGAAGGTGCCGACCTCCGACTCCGCCTGGCCGGCCCGGCGTTGGGATGTCTCCGGGCTGCTGCTGGGGGGGGGCCTTGGGGCTTCTGCGGGTCCCGGGTGGTCCTCCTGGGGGTGGGGGTCCCCTGAGCTCGTGTCTACCGGGCGGGCGGCGAGGGGAGGGGGTACCTCGGCCCGCTCCCTGCCCTGGACCACAGCGCTGCCCACCAGGCGTGGGGCAACGATGGAGCCCTTCATGTGAAGGATGCGGTCCAGGGCATCGTAGTAGGGGGCGGTGCGGGCCCCGTGGCCGGAGCGGCTGTTATTGTCCTTGAGGGCCTTGTACCCCCTCTTGAGCTCCTTGGCCTTCGAGCGACACTGGTTGACAGTGCGCTCGTGCCCCGCCGCCTCCATGTCGCGCACGATGTCCCGGTAGACATGCTCGTTGCGCTGGTTTATTGCGAGCTCCACCTGGTACTCGAGGGTCCCCCAGATCCGTATGAAGTCCCGGGTCTCCTGGAGGCCCCACTGTCCCCCTCTGTGATAGGCCTTCCTCCGGCTGGGCCCCTGCTGTTCCTCCTCCCGGTGCAGCTCATGCTGCACCTGCCTCTGCTCCTCCTCCACCTCCTCCTGGGGGTGCGCCTCCGGGGGCCGGGGGCCGGGCTCCTCCTGGGGCTCGTCCGCCCGGGCCGACTTTCGTGTCTGGGGGGGGGAAGGGGGGTGGTTGGTTGCTGGGTGAGGGTGTGGGCCCTCTCGGGGGCCCCCTGCCCCCCTGCCCTCCGCCCGGGGTCCCCCTGCCCCCCTGCCTTCCGCCCGGGGTCCCCCCGGCCCCCTCCACAGGGGGTTCCCCTGTGCCCCCTGTTCCCCTCCCAGTGGGTGCCCTTACCCGTTTCCTGGGTGCCTCCTGTGGGCCTGTTCCGGCCGCTGTCCCCGGGGCGGCGCGACCCGGCTGCAGCTGTGGTTGGTGTTCCCGGGGCGCCTCCCTGGTCGGGTGCTCCCGTGTGCCCCCTTCCTGCACCTGTGCCCCCTCCGCCTGCATCGCTGGGCCTGGCTGCACGTCCTCCGCCTCCTGTCCCGCCGCTGTCGCTGTTCGTGCCTCCGCTCTCTTCCGCTTCCCTCCTCGCTCCATCCCGCCACGCTTGCTTGCTGCTGCTCTCGCTTTAAATCTCCCTCCGGTGTTTGTGTTGGTGCTGGTTGCCTGGCAGCGACGCTGCGTGCCTCGTCCCCGGCCGGGGCTCCATTTTTTTGGTTCCGCTGGGGGATTGGCGTCCAGACGTTACTTTTGCTTGGTTCCCTGTGGGGGTTGGTTTGACCACGCTTCCCGAGACCTTCCCCCGGCTAGCCCGGGAAGCGTGGTTGAAACTGACCCCATGTGGGTATTGAGCGTGATGAACATCTGGCGCACGCCGTTCAGACGTTCCGGGCCCTTTGGCCCCGCGGGGGGGTTGAGCGTGGTTCAGTGTGGTTCACCGTGATCTCGTAACGTCTGAAATCACCCAAACATGTGGAGCATTAGTCTTGTATCTTCTCTCCCTTATTATCTTGTGGTTGAACATGTCTGTACACTTCCAGTCAGTGGTTTGTCTAGTGAACATAAAGACTACTCTACATTTTAGCAGATATGTCCAACCTCAGATGGATCTATCTCCACATCATTACAAGTCTTCCATCGACACATTCTGTCACTATGCAGCAACTGCTCAGTCTGGGGCTGAATTGCTCTTTGGAATGTGTATTTGCCACAGGTTAGATCTTCATGAATCACTAAGAAGCAATTCAGCAGAGTCACTGAGTATAATAGGCAATGAAAGAAAAATCAATATACTGCTTTCAAAAAAGCCTTGAAAGAAGAAATCCATGACCCACAAGTGAAAGGCTTTGGGTGGACAGACATAAGTTATTAATTTATTATAATTATTAATAATAAATAATAATAATAATGGCCCTTTTCACACAGACACTCTAACACTGATAAAATGGGTGTTACATTTTATTATACATGTTGCAGGGCTGCAGGTGTGCTCTATGGGTGCCCTGCAACATGTATAATAAAATGTAACACTCATTTTATCAGTGTTAGAGTGTCTGTGTGAAAAGGGCCAATAAATAAATAATAATCCCATTTTACATATGGGGGATTAAGGTGAAATATTAGTGACTTGCCCAGACCTCCTCCTCCTTCCCCCACTCTCCTGAGTGGACTCATCCTATAACATTCCCAGTAAAGTATGTATGGTTTGTCTATACATGTTTTGACATGGCTGGAGGGCTGGCTCAATAAATTTACTACTATTACTACAACTACATTCCCAGTGCCATCTCCTGTGGGGCTGGAAAAGGAGATTTTACCAGCATTTTTCTAATGCAGTGTCCCTATAAAAGGTGAGTTGTCGAGCTGGTAAACACAGTTCCGGTATGCTGGATGATTTTTCCAGACCTAATAACCACTAGATAAAATGCTCATAGAAATACTGATGAAAGAGACCATTCACTGCAGAAGGAGACAGAGCATCCTTTGTTAAAACTATAAAAATATTCACAAATCCATTTATAGACTTTTCAAAATAGTCACCAGAGCACACCAATACCTGAAACAACAGGGAACAATTTTAGAAAAAGAAAGATCCAGATGCCCCAAACGGGTGAGCTACACCTTTATGCTTCAGAAGGCAAAAAAACAACAACAACCCAACTTCAGAGTCAACAGCCAATCTGCCCAGAGGGAAAATTCTTTCCCAACCCCAAATATGGTGATCAGTTAGACCCTGAGCATGTGTGCTGTGCAGGCCCCACCAGCCAGGCACCTGATATACAGTTATATTACCCAGGCTTTAGAATGCCCCAACAGTCTCACCGCCAGCTGCAGAGAACCTTGATGCTTTAAGAAGAAAGGGGGGTGGGGCTCACAAGAATGTGTATTCTTGGTGGACAGGGGATTCTTCCTGTAGCACCAAAATAAAAAATACCTCAGTTATCTATCATAAATTTATCCAACTCCGTCTTAAAGCTATTCAGATTCTTTGCTCCCACAACTGCCCTGAAACCAATAGTTGCTCTGATAGTTTTAAAATCTTCTTCTAATTTCCAGCCCAAATATAACCAGCTTGTCTCCATTAGTTCTTGTACTCACATTCACCTTTAGTTTGAAGAAATTCCCCCTTCATTTGTGGTAACTTCCTTGATGTATTATTTGCACAATGTAATCAGTTCTCCAATTGGGGGAGAGTGGTAGGGGAGATGTAACCATAAGAACTTCTGAAATTGCTTTTGCAGCCCTGAAAAAATGCAGTTTCTTTGTATTTCCATCTCAATATGGACAGAGTACAAGAAAACAAAACGTGTGTTTCAAATCCTCTTAGTCTCAAATCTGAAGTGCTTAGATATGGAGGAGATAGTTGCCTTAGAAATACCCAAAATAGATGAATGGATAAATATCCTTTTAAAGGACGAATTATTCGGTTAGGTTTTGCTTCAAGAGTTTCTATGGTTTGAATTGTTACTAGTCTATAAAACAGGATTCATTCTGTGGAGTCTATAACATAGGATGTGAAAGTGGCATAATTCAATTGAACTCAACCATGATGACTTCCATGGGTTTGTACGAGTCAGCATGATTTGCTTCGTCACTCTGGTGAGTATTTTGAAAACCCTATAAATGGATTTGTGAATATTTTTATAGTTTAACAAAGGATGCTCTCTCTCTCTCTCCTTCTGCTAGAGATGTATTTGTCTATCTCCTTAGCCTTTTTTTCTGGGGGCATTTCTTTTCCTTGGTTTATCAGAAGCCAGTCTTTGCACATAGATTCTCTCTGATATGGTGAATATCCCTTGGGTTTCTCTTGAGCAAGTTACAGTATTTTAGACTAACCTGCGTTCTGTCAGCAAAGGCTTCAATAGCTTCCTCCCAAGAGTCTGATGGTTAAACAGGACTTGATGGGGCAGTTGCAGACAGTTTTGAACGTATCATTTTACATGGCAATTATAGGATTCAGATGCAAGGAATATTGTTATGGCTTTTTCCATCAGGGCTTTAACACTGATGCTCTACGATTGCATCTCTTTTCACAAGGTGTGCAGTTTTAGCCTGAGCTGGAAAAAAAATTCTTTTCTTTTTTATCTTCACTGAATTGTGTCTCAGAAACTTGCCAAAAAACAGTATTGCATCCTTTCAGAAAAATGGTTACCAAAGGGGATACAAAAGCCTCCAATGTATTGTTTAAAGGTCCCAGGACAATCTGCTCTAACACTTGTTTCCCCTACTTAGAAATTAGGCCAAGAACAGTTGCAATATTGCTAGATGTTGGATATGTTTGCTTTTGAATGTGAGAGAATAGAGAGAATAAATTTTATTGTTGGCCACATGGCCATAACAAATAAACAAATAAACAAACAACATATATCAATCTATCAGACCAGATAAATTAAAATAAATTCCCTCTAAATCATCAGTATAGTAATCATCGCAACCTTCAGGGGGCATATAATATATAACTCACGTGCTATTTACATCTCTAAGGTTTACAGTGGAAATGATAATATGTTTTGGGGTATACATGGTAATGAAGCCCTCGGAGAGTATATCACTTCCGAAGGGAGACTCTTTTGTGCTTCCTCAAAACCATCAATTCCCAATTTGAGACCTACTGACACCCCGGGCCAGAATCTCGGATGTTTAGATGAAAACCTAATTGAGCTTAGGGAGACGGACATGGAAATAGGAGTGGAGAACACTGTAGAACCTTCCTTTAAACCCACCAACAGGGCATTTGCCCAGCCCCCACAAAAGGAAATTTTTACGTTAGACCAGAAGGCAATTTTGGACTGCATGGAAGGTCTTTATGACCTACTGGGCAAAGGCGGAACTATATTGGAGCAACAGAATGTTTCAGAAGGGTTAATTAATCAAGTATATGCTGCTTATGATACTTTAAGCTCCTTAGCAATCCCCATTCCCATCCCTTTATCTCCCAAATCCTCTTTCAATACCATAGTGCCCCCTGATACATCGATCAGGGAAGCATTTTCAACACCAGGGAAATTTTTTAATTCCCCAGTCGCTGAGCAGGCCTTGGAGTCAGTAATAGAAGTCCCAACTCTCAAGGAAAATGTTCCAAGGGGGACTTTACCTGATGAGAGCCTGACTGTATTAACATCTTCCCCACCCAAGACCCATAAGCTTCCCTATTGCGAATCCTTGTCTCAGATAGATACAGAAACAGAGAAGAATGAGGAGGTTGATCCAGAAAACAGTATCTCAGACTCTCATGCCTGCACTTTGAACTGGCAGTCTTCAGGCTGTACGCATCCTCTGAGACTATTAAGTTGGAACATCGTCGGTTGGAAAAAGCGTATAGTCGATCCAGACTTTATTAAGTTTTTGAAGACGCATGATATAATTTTGATAGAAGAAACTTGGGTGGCCTTTAAGATACAGTGCCTTGGTTATAAGGTCTTTGTCAGTGCTGCCTCTTCTTCTTGTGTTAGAGGTAGGTGTAGCGGAGGTTTGGCCTTACTTGTAACCAATAAGCTAGATTTGAAAGTCGAGTTAATTAGTGAGTACCAGTCCTATTTTGCCTTACAACATTGCATTTTTAGGAGTGATTTTGAATTATTAATAGGAAATACTTATGTTCCACCTGTAGCATCTGCATATTATACTTGGTTGGTAAGTCTTTCCCAGACCCACGCAGCTCACAAGACTTTTTCAATGGCCAAATTATTGATTGGTGGACACATGAACGCTTGATTAGGGGTTTTGACTAATGGGCTTGAGAAAATGGACTATGACGATTGTATAGTACCTGCCTTTAACAATGTACGAGCATCTAAGGACAATGTTTCTAACTTTAGAGCAGCCATAGTTAATCACTTACTTGAAGAACTGAACTTAGTGGTACTAAATGGGCCAGGGGACCTTGAGGGACATTTCACTTTCTTTTCCACACAAGGTGCTAGTGTATTGGACTATCTTATGGTCTCAGCCCCCTTGTTTTTTTGTATGTTGGAGCTGCAAATAGTATCTAGACCAGAACCAGACCATTTACCCCTGGTTTTGACATTCTATGATCCCCAGGCTCACAGAATGCCTAATCATGGGGTTCTTGCTAGAGACTTCCCAAACAACACTCGCACTGTTTTAAGAAGATGGTCCCCGGGTATAGAAGAAACCTTCTTTGAATTGATCAAGAAGGATTCTCTTGCAGCCTTGTGCAACAGTATTAGTGACAAGCGAGATGACATTCTTTTAACCTACGAAAACTTGGTGGAGCAAATATCATCTATTTTTGTTTCCAGATGAGTCTCAAATTCTAAACTTTGTTATGACCATTGGTTTGACAAAGAATGTCAATTTCTGAAAAAACAGCTCTATATGAGCCTCTGACAGATGAGACGTTGCCCATCCAGATTAAACAGAGAGAAGGATAGCTAACAGGAAGTATTATAGGTTTGTTCTCTCTAAATAAAAGAAGGAATATTGCTGGCAAAATTGGGACAACTTATTGCAAGCAGCAAACCAGAGGGACTCGAGGAAATTTTGGCAACTTATTAAAAAAGCCAGACTTGGACGGGGACAATCTGAGGATCTGACGATTACCCTGTCTATCTGGGAACAACATTTTGAACTATTGTTTGGTTGCTCCTCAGATCCCAGTTTTGAGCTTTCCTTTTGCCCCTTGAATGAGCTGGAAGAATGGCCGCTGGTTGAGAGCTCAGAAATATTGAGTTTGATAGCCGAACTGAGATGTGGGAAGGCATCTGGATGTGATTTTATATCACTCAAAATACTCAAAAGCAACCTATCCTGGTGGGCTAGTGTATTAGCACCTTTGTTTACATTTACCAATGAAACAGCTGAATTTCCAGGACAATGGCTTAATAGCCTGATAATCCCTATATTTAAGAAAGTTGACCCAGCCTTACCAGTCAATTATAGGTTGATCAGTTTACTCAGCATCATTTGTAAAATGTATGCCAAGCTCTTATTGCATAGATTCCAGGCTTGGCTTGATGAAAATCAAATTATAGAACCTGAACAAGCTGGTTTCCATTCAGGCTGCTCTACTGTGGACCATGCATTTATTTTAAAACACCTATGTAAAAAAAAATTCCAGAAACATTTGTCTATCTACCTATGTTTTATAGACCTGAAACAAGCTTTCGATACTGTTAGCAGAGATAGATTATGGTAAAAGTTGAGTCAGACCGCTATCGATTTATGCCTCCTATATTTAATTGTTAAAATCCATAAAAATAACACGTTGCAAGTTCATTATTCCATTAACCAAGATCTAACCAGGAAAATTCTGGTTTTGCAAGGAGAGCGTCAGGGCTGCATTTTTGCCCCTGCTCTTTTCAACTTTTACATAAACAATATAGTCCCCTCTCTTGCATCTCCCGAGTTTCACCTTCCTAGGCTTGGAGATCGTAAAATATCAGTACTATTTTACACAGACGATGCAGTTACTTTATCGTAACTATCCTTTAATACCACTGATTGCAGTTTAAAATCATAAATTTGTAAAAGCCTTTCTCAGTACAAGGTCTACCAGATGCTCCTTGGCTTCTCCTTTTGGGGTACTAAATACATGTAAAAGGGGGCAACACTCTGATAGTGCTTGCAATTGCCCTCAAGTTCTGCCTATCAATATCTAATATCCACAGCTTCAACAGCTTAATAGTCTCTTTACTCATTTTGTCATGCAGAAAGACCTCCGAAAAGCCTAGGGTCCTGAGTCGCAGCTTAATCCCTGTCCACCAGCCATCTGTCCCACATTCTTTATCGTGCATCTTCTCTTGCATGGCCAAAGAAGCCAAGGAGGCCTCAGAGGTCTCCCTCGGCTTTGCCCAGAAAGATAACATCCATATTCTACTGCAGCAGCTAAAGTTGGTTTCCCCAATTCCAGGTTTATCAGAGCTGCATTTGTTAATGCTTTTGAATGTCTGGATCTTTCATTTCATGTTGTCCAATTCAATGCATGACAGCAGGAAGTGTGCACACTTTCATTTCTTCCACCATACACTCTGGCAGCTCAAGAAAAAAAAATCTGCTCTTGGAAAGTCAAACCACCCAACTCCCTGCTGAAAATTTGCAGGAAATGTAGCCACATAAAAAATACTGGCAATAGAAGAAATCAAGAGGATGGAGACCAGAGACCAGATAGAGAATAGAGACCTGAGCCTCAGCATTCATGAACACCCTCTTCTGGTCTTCAAACAACCTCCAAACCAGTGGCGGACTTAAGGCTCAAAGCATCATCAGTTAAAATACAACACAGGACAATGCAAAATACTGTATATTAAAATTGACCAAAAAGGACCAAATCAAGCTACTTATGACTCAGTTATTTGTGACAGTGGATTTCACTGGCAGATGGGAGACAGATGATCTGAATGAGATGGAGCCTGATTAGCATTTTCTCACCATTAAATCTGACACTGATACAAACCTCTCAGAACTGATCACCAGGAGCAAACCTTCTTACATAGGAGGACACACCAATCTGAGGCGGGACAAGATCCTGCCAGAACAGCAAGCATAAAGCCAGCATACAGTAGGGCAGAAACAACATCTCACAAAAGCGAGTCATCTCATCAAAATCCCAGTTCTCTCAGTTCATCTCAGGATGAACCGAGAACCTCAGGATGCCCAACAATATCTTGTAAATTTCTCTACAAGATTTTTTTTTTTTTTAATGAACTGCGCATGTGCAAATGGCCACTGCTCTTAACAAAAAGGATGTCAATAGCATCATCACAGTTTTGGTTAAGGGTAGCACACTGCAGGTGCAAAATGGCTTCCTTAACCAAAATGGCGGTGATGCTGACACTATGGCATCCATTTTGTGCATGCATAGCTAATATTATATAGGTCATTACATATATAATTACATATATAAAATTACCAAGAATTCATCATCGCCTCAGGAAATTACTGGGAAATCAATTCTGAAATTCGTGAGAATTCTCACAAGAAAAAAGAATGGTACTCATTCATCCCTAGACAGCTCTGTTTCAATTCTGACCTTTTTTTTATTCTTGCCTGCGAAAAGGCTCTGTTTAGCTCAAAAGTAGGGCTGAAATGAGATTTTGAAAAACAGGAATTCCCATCTTAAACCTGATTCTTTCTATGGAATTTTTTAATACCAGGGCAGGGCCAGCTTTAGAACTTGTGGGGCTAAAGACAAAGATAAAAGCAGGGTCCCCGGTGCCCTTCCCCCATGGTCCCACCACTTGGGACCACTGTATGTGGGGCCCTAAAGGTAGTCATATTTGGGACTCCACTGGGAGAGACTGGGGCCCCCGCACTGTGCTCTGGAAAAACAGGTGCCACTGTGTGGTCCCTAGAAAGAGTGGGACCCAGGATGGTTGCCCCAGGTCTCCATGTGGTAAGGCCAGCTCTGGCCAGGAAATATACTGTAGGAATCTGCAACTACACTGAAGGTGACCTTAACAAGAGTGGAAGAGGTGAGAATGTGTCACTTCCTATCTTCCTGGTGTTGCATTTACTGAAGCTGCATTCCTTCTTCACTCACTTCAGCTTTGTTTCACCTTGCATCTATAATATGCATTTAGTAATAGGAAATCACTACATAGAAATATCTCGGAATTGTTTTTCCTGCTCTTATCCTGATAGTGCTATTGTGTATGTGTATTTATTAATTAGTATTATTATAATAAGCATTTCTGTAGCGCCAGCTGTGTACCGGGTGCTTTACAGAACAATAAGAATAACGCAGTCCCTGCCTACGGCTTACAATCTAATAGACATATAATTATCTAATAATCATATACATTATTGCATTGTGAACCATTAGCAATAAATATTTTTTCTATTATTACTTTCTTAATCAGGATATATGTTCCCTTTATTGTCGCTAAGCTGCATTTCTTCCATCATGCTTGCTTCACTGCTGATTTTTAACTGCAAAGAAAATTTAACCCATTTCCTCCATTTTAAAGAGTCCCCCCCCCTCTTTTTTATTGACCCCTCTGGCAGAGTTTTCAGCTCATCTCCAAAAGCATTTTGTACCCTTGTCTGACCTGGATACAGAAGACTCTGTGCCTTGCCTCCAGATTTCACTTTCGCCAGTCTGTCATTTTCTCCAGACTCTTATTATCTTCGATATGAAATGCTGTGCACTGATAGATATTGGCAGGTCCTGATTCAAATTCATTTCACATAGCTTGCTGTTACTTCAAAGGAACAAAGGTCTTTTTTGAGTCCTAAGAACTGAAAACCCAAGTTTATCTTTGAGGTGTTAAGCATGAAAACTGGGTCTTTGTTTGATAAGCAACATCTGATGTTTCCTTTCTTTTCAACTCAACAACTGGCCACTATTGAGAATCTGCAAAAAAAAACCTGATTTTTGGTTTTGTCATCTCTGGGTGCTGCTGACAGTTAACAAACTGCTATTTGACAAGTAATGCTAACCCTCACCAAATTCCTGAGACTCAAGAATAAGAAAGGTATCACAGCCTGAAACACAGAGTTTATTTGCAGACTTGCACTGTTTCTTTCATCTCAAAGAAACCTGCCTCATTTTAATACAGTTCCTTTCTTTCTTATGCCATTCATGTCTGGAACTTAAACATCAGGCACTTCGCCCCCACTCCTCAGCTGCAAGCGCACTTCCATTCACTCCCCATTTTTGTTTCCAGATTCTCAATTTCAAGTCAGTTTTGTGTTGCAGGAATCAGACATATAAGCAATAAAGAAACGTGCTCTTCAATTAAAACAGAAAAACCTGACAACTGAAACTTAAGTTGAACTTTATAACACAATCTCAAATTATAGTTTGTGTGGAAAAAAATATTTCTCTTCGTTCTCACAGCATTTCACAAATGTAGCTTCTTTTTTCTCCTTAGAGGAATTAAGGCTCAATTTTTGCAACTTGAGATGCAGTGTTTCTTTTAGACAACTAAATCCATGTGTGTGTCCCCCAAAGAAAGGCGATTTGATGTTCATGAGGCACATTGGCACAGAGGCCTCAGCCAACTTGTTCTGGAATAGGTCCATTGCTTTCAGTGAGGCTACTCAGAAGTAAGTGATTTGAGGATTGTGCCAACAGAGTTTCATGAGGTCAAAGGGAGCTGTAGAACCTGTCAAAAAACTTCACATCCTACAAAAGTTTTAATTTCCAACTAAAAATGACTTTTAATTCACATGAAGTTTCAGAAAGAAAAAAAATGTTTTTTATTGTTTTAGCAAGCAATCCGTACTGAAAAACAAAACGATTCAGTCTTTAGGAACAGAAATAATCAGAAAACAAATATTTTGGAATGCCAAAATGGAAAATGTTCCCATTTTGGATATATTTTGCTTACCAAAAAGCAAAGATTCTTTTTTTTCAGCTAACAAAGTGTACTAAAAATTTACAAGTAAAAAAAATACTAGTAACCAAAATTTGAATTTTAAAAAATATTTTGAAAAACAAAAAAATTCATTCCAATAGTAAATCTGGAATCATTACAGTGAACATACTTTAAAATCCAGCCCCCAAAATCTATAAAATAATTTTATAAAGTTCAGTCAGCTCTGCTCAGAATAACTGAAGATCAGACTACTTTTACTTGGATAACAAATATTGACATATTGTTTGACCAAACATTTGGTATATTTTTGGGGGTGGGGAATTGCCCTAGTGATTTGCCTAAACATGCCCAAGGATTCAGATTGGAGATTTGGGACCGGCATCTGATTTTCTCACTCCCAGTCATGACTTTACTCAGCAGAATTGATCGCACCTACATTTTGTCTGGCCCTAAGTAAAAGGCCTAAAAGATATGACTGTCTCAACTAACTCTCCCACTCCTTCAGACTAGTTCTCCCAGAAAACACTCTGAATAACATTAGTGCCTGTCAGCATTTCACGTACAATACAATTGGCTGCTTTTTGCTTAACAAATTCAAGGTTGTTCATTGAAACACTTTTATCAGTATAACAATAATAGATAAGAACATTCCACGAGTTTTATTCTTTTTTTTATACACAGCAACCACATTGTAACCTCAGGCATGAGAAAGTCACCCTCAAAGCTTTGTCCTTTTCTTCTTTCCATCTCTATCTCCTATATTTCTATGCAACGGTTCTCATTCCTTTTAAAGTAGAACTGAAGTTAATACTGAATTTGACAAAATTTCCTAATGGCCATTTTCGCATGAACTCCCTCCCCTTCTCCCCCCCACTGGGTGTGCAGGTGGGTGTGCAGTGGGGGCGGCATCTGTGTGCACAGCTGGGGGGGGGTGTCCGCTAGGGATGTGTGAACAGAATGGGGTTCGGATGTTGAGTTTGGGTTCGGTCATTCGGTTCAGTTGAGTTTGGTTTGGTTGAACGTTTGGATCCGCTGCAAGGCTTGGGGCACTCCAGGGACCCCCAGGGGTGCCCATGGTGGCATGACAGGTCATCAGAGACCCAGAAGCAGCAGCAGCAGAGACTGGGAAGGCTTGGAGCTTGGCACCCCGGGTTACCCGGGTATTGCAGGCTTGGCTCGTATTGAACAAAACTAAATAAGCTCTACTACCAATTGGTCAAACCTTGCCCGGTGGTGAATCACGTGGCCACCCAGTAGCAGACATTGAATTGCCAGGGCACAGAACCCATGGCACAGACAGCTTAGGCGGCATTGGCAGCAGCAGCTGACATTGGATTACCCAGGCACAGAACCCGTGGAACAGCAGAGACGGCAGCAGCAGGATTTGCCTGTGTGAAGCACCCATGGAGCCAGGATGGTAGGATTTGCAAGGGAAGAGCTCCAATACAGCAGCAGATGGCAGCAGCAGGAGTGCTTGGGCAGAGCACCCATGGACCAGCAGACATCAGCAGCGGGATTACCAGGCCAGTGGTATGAGAGGCAGGCAGGATGGGGCAGGGTTCGAACTTTGCCTACAGGGTGGGCAAACAGGCAGCGTGGAATGAACAGAAGGCAGGAAGACTGAGGCAGGCTTTGAGCTTTGCAACCTGGGCAGGCAGACAGGCAGCATGGCATGAGAGGCAGTAGGGAAGGCAGGGCACTCAGATAGGCTGGCAAAGACATTTTCGTTATTGTCGATATCGATACCAATTGCAAAGGTTTTATTTTCATTATCGACATCGGTATCATTTGCAGTTCTGAAACAGAGTTAATGCACTCTGAAAAAATTGTTCATTATCAAATTATGATAATAAATGAATGTTTAATAATGAAAAAATGTGGAAGTTTAGTTATTGATAAAAATGAATACAAGTATGTATGGTAAGGAATTAAGTACATATATTACATTTATGTTGATGCGAATAAAATATTAAATATTCCTCAAATTCTGAAATAATTTCCATATTTTTTGGCGTTTATGTTTTGTTGCAATGTACGGAGTTGAATGTTTTTTTAATTGTAATTGTAATGAATTTGTATGATTTTTGGCATTTAAGCTAGAGTCAAAATGATTTTGTGATGTTTTTAAAGAGGAAAGTTTTTAGTTTTAAAAACTGTTGTGCGTTTAACTTTTTTTAAACTGCAAAGTTTTTTGTTTTGGTAAATCTAACTAAGCTGACTCCTACAACTATCTATCTATAGTAACTATCTAATACCTATCTATATATACACACACACAGGGATGGGGGGGACACAGACTGCTCACAACAAACAACAGAGTGAGGGGCACAAAACTGAAATGAAACCTAAATCAATCTAATCCTACTCTAAATAAATCCAAAAATGGGAAAGGAATCAGGAATGGAATAGATACAGGGAGGAGAGGAGGATTCAATAGAGGGTAGGGAGAAAGAACACAGGGAGGGGTAAAAAATAAAAACAACAGCTAAATCTATTTAATCTAATCTAAATAAATGAAACTATGGAGGTAAATGTGTGGGATGGGTGAAATAGGAGGAGGATGGCAATGGATTAGGAATAGGAACACAAACCGCTGGGAGAGGGAGACTTCTGAAAACACCTGCTGTCAGGAACAGTGGCTAGCTCAGAAGGTGTTGGAAGGGGGGGAGGGCAATGAATTTGATAACTTGCTGTGCCCACCTTACCACAAGCCCCATTGGCTCTGTGCAGCCTAGCCCCCCCTTCCCCCATGTCCAATCGCAGACTGCAAAGCCAGTGGTCTGAGGAAAAAAGGGATGGTTATTGGGCAGGCCGGCTGCTATTCCAAGCCTCTCCACCCCTGGTGCCAGGAAGTCTGCTCCTCAGCTGCCCCCACCACTCCCTGGGCCTTCCAGTCACGTTTTTCCCACCCAAACTCAGCCAAACTCACCGAACAATACCGAACTGTTCAGTTGGTTCGAGTTCAGTTCGGTCATTCCGTTTGGTTGGCTGAATGGACCGAGTTCGGTCCGAACTCCAAACATCTGAACCGCGTTCTCACATCCCTAGTGTCCGCCTGTGGAAACACCACAGGCAGTGGGTGGAGGTGGGTGTGCGCTCCCAGCATACATCCATTTCCAGTCATCACCCACCCATGGAGCCACCTGACAGAACGGAGGAGGCTCCATGGGTGGAAATGGGTGTGCGCCCATGGGAAAGGGAGCACACTCACCACACACCCATCCCACCACCCANAATACTGAATTTGACAAAATTTCCTAATGGCCATTTTCGCATGAACTCCCTCCCCTTCTCCCCCCCACTGGGTGTGCAGGTGGGTGTGCAGTGGGGGCGGCATCTGTGTGCACAGCTGGGGGGGGGTGTCCGCTAGGGATGTGTGAACAGAATGGGGTTCGGATGTTGAGTTTGGGTTCGGTCATTCGGTTCAGTTGAGTTTGGTTTGGTTGAACGTTTGGATCCGCTGCAAGGCTTGGGGCACTCCAGGGACCCCCAGGGGTGCCCATGGTGGCATGACAGGTCATCAGAGACCCAGAAGCAGCAGCAGCAGAGACTGGGAAGGCTTGGAGCTTGGCACCCCGGGTTACCCGGGTATTGCAGGCTTGGCTCGTATTGAACAAAACTAAATAAGCTCTACTACCAATTGGTCAAACCTTGCCCGGTGGTGAATCACGTGGCCACCCAGTAGCAGACATTGAATTGCCAGGGCACAGAACCCATGGCACAGACAGCTTAGGCGGCATTGGCAGCAGCAGCAGACATTGGATTACCCAGGCACAGAACCCGTGGAACAGCAGAGACGGCAGCAGCAGGATTTGCCTGTGTGAAGCACCCATGGAGCCAGGATGGTAGGATTTGCAAGGGAAGAGCTCCAATACAGCAGCAGATGGCAGCAGCAGGAGTGCTTGGGCAGAGCACCCATGGACCAGCAGACATCAGCAGCGGGATTACCAGGCCAGTGGTATGAGAGGCAGGCAGGATGGGGCAGGGTTCGAACTTTGCCTACAGGGTGGGCAAACAGGCAGCGTGGAATGAACAGAAGGCAGGAAGACTGAGGCAGGCTTTGAGCTTTGCAACCTGGGCAGGCAGACAGGCAGCATGGCATGAGAGGCAGTAGGGAAGGCAGGGCACTCAGATAGGCTGGCAAAGACATTTTCGTTATTGTCGATATCGATACCAATTGCAAAGGTTTTATTTTCATTATCGACATCGGTATCATTTGCAGTTCTGAAACAGAGTTAATGCACTCTGAAAAAATTGTTCATTATCAAATTATGATAATAAATGAATGTTTAATAATGAAAAAATGTGGAAGTTTAGTTATTGATAAAAATGAATACAAGTATGTATGGTAAGGAATTAAGTACATATATTACATTTATGTTGATGCGAATAAAATATTAAATATTCCTCAAATTCTGAAATAATTTCCATATTTTTTGGCGTTTATGTTTTGTTGCAATGTACGGAGTTGAATGTTTTTTTAATTGTAATTGTAATGAATTTGTATGATTTTTGGCATTTAAGCTAGAGTCAAAATGATTTTGTGATGTTTTTAAAGAGGAAAGTTTTTAGTTTTAAAAACTGTTGTGCGTTTAACTTTTTTTAAACTGCAAAGTTTTTTGTTTTGGTAAATCTAACTAAGCTGACTCCTACAACTATCTATCTATAGTAACTATCTAATACCTATCTATATATACACACACACAGGGATGGGGGGGACACAGACTGCTCACAACAAACAACAGAGTGAGGGGCACAAAACTGAAATGAAACCTAAATCAATCTAATCCTACTCTAAATAAATCCAAAAATGGGAAAGGAATCAGGAATGGAATAGATACAGGGAGGAGAGGAGGATTCAATAGAGGGTAGGGAGAAAGAACACAGGGAGGGGTAAAAAATAAAAACAACAGCTAAATCTATTTAATCTAATCTAAATAAATGAAACTATGGAGGTAAATGTGTGGGATGGGTGAAATAGGAGGAGGATGGCAATGGATTAGGAATAGGAACACAAACCGCTGGGAGAGGGAGACTTCTGAAAACACCTGCTGTCAGGAACAGTGGCTAGCTCAGAAGGTGTTGGAAGGGGGGGAGGGCAATGAATTTGATAACTTGCTGTGCCCACCTTACCACAAGCCCCATTGGCTCTGTGCAGCCTAGCCCCCCCTTCCCCCATGTCCAATCGCAGACTGCAAAGCCAGTGGTCTGAGGAAAAAAGGGATGGTTATTGGGCAGGCCGGCTGCTATTCCAAGCCTCTCCACCCCTGGTGCCAGGAAGTCTGCTCCTCAGCTGCCCCCACCACTCCCTGGGCCTTCCAGTCACGTTTTTCCCACCCAAACTCAGCCAAACTCACCGAACAATACCGAACTGTTCAGTTGGTTCGAGTTCAGTTCGGTCATTCCGTTTGGTTGGCTGAATGGACCGAGTTCGGTCCGAACTCCAAACATCTGAACCGCGTTCTCACATCCCTAGTGTCCGCCTGTGGAAACACCACAGGCAGTGGGTGGAGGTGGGTGTGCGCTCCCAGCATACATCCATTTCCAGTCATCACCCACCCATGGAGCCACCTGACAGAACGGAGGAGGCTCCATGGGTGGAAATGGGTGTGCGCCCATGGGAAAGGGAGCACACTCACCACACACCCATCCCACCACCCAGCGGCACCGTGTGAAAACAGCCAATGAAGCACTTATGAAGTGGTCTTTACTTCCAGGTTCACCTGCTGTTTAGAATCTTCATTTGAGTATTTTTGTGCTTGGTGATTTGGTCACCTAAGCAGTACTATTTTGCACATTTTTCTGAAGATGATCAAGTTATTTAGGACCAATCAACTACTGAAGTAACAAACTAATGAAGTAACCAAAATACTGGCGTGAAAGAAGCAAAGACACAAATCTATGAATTTTACAATATTAATAAAGGGTATTTTCATACATGATGGTGCCCTGCACCATCACGTTTTGATCCTGCCCAGAGTGAGGGCCCTCACCTCGGGAAGGTTCTGATCTGACAACAGAACAGTCATGTCGGGGCCCGGGATGGGGGCAGGGTGGGGAGAGGGTGAGGTGATGTGCAGACATGGGTCTGCACAGCCCTGCTCCTCACACTGCTGAATGCGCCTCACCCTCCTCCCTGATGGGCAGGTGTGGTGGCCTATGAGGCCGTTGCACCCACCTGGAAAAGCCCTGACCCTGACCTGGGGTGAGGTAGAGTGGGCCATCAAATGTGATGGCCCGTTCTACCCTGGTCCAGAGATAAGTTTCCCAGGCTGCAGCAGTGCTTAGCCTGGGCTGTGCCTTGGCGATGGGCCTGAATTACAGCCTGAGCTAGAAAACATCATAGCCCGGGGAAACATCTGGCACACCATTTCAGATGTGACGGTACACTGAGTGGCTAAGCAGGTCAAAGCGTGACCACTTTCAGTACCGTCATGTCTGAAAATATCCAAAGACAAATTTGGACACCCACTTTGGGGGACAAATATGTGAATTATCTTGATGAGTATTAAATGTCATATTAAATTCTGCCTTATATTAGAATACTTCACCCATTATTTTAAGAGTACAGTTTACTTTATTTTCTATTTTCTTCTTTACTCCTTGCTTCCCATAATCTGGCATCTAATTTGCTATTTTCTGGATCCATTCTCACCCTCCCATCCCTTTTTCACCTGACTCCCTGGTCTCTCAGTTTTCACCACATTCCAAGCCCTCTCCTTACCATACATTTTCCCTTTTACTTTCCCCTAGCGTTTTGCTTTCACTTCTAAGATAGTCCTGGCTTGTCTCCCTGTCAGGGTCATGGAAGGGCTCAAAGGACTGGGCCCAACAAGAATCAGGACAAGGCAGGTCCAAGCAGGCAAACAGGAAGGACAAAGCCCAAACAGGGAGGGAGGGAGGATCAGGTTCAAAGGGCTCAAGGAACAAGGTTAGTCCATAGAGAACCAAGCAATACTGAGTTCTGAAGGAACTCAAATATGAAAATGCAGACCTACTGTTAGTAATTTGTAACCTATCGCTAAAATCTGCCACTGTACCTGAGGACTGGAAGGTGGAAAATGTAACCCCAATATTTTAAAAGGGATCCAGAGGTGATCCTGGAAACTACAGACCAGTAAGTTTGACATCTGTGCTGGGCAAAATGGTGGAAACTATCATTAAAAATAGAATCGCTGGCCATGTTGATAAACATGGCTTAATGGGGAAAAGTCAACATGGATTTAGCAAAGGTAAGTCATGCCTCACTAATCTGTTGGAATTCATTTCTTTCTGGGTGTAAATAAGCATGTGGACAAGGGAGACCTGGTAGATATAGCGTACCTGGATTTCCAGAAAGCATTTCATAAGGTCCCACGTAAAAGACTCTTGAGAAAATTAAAAAGTCATGGGATAGGAGGTAGTGTCTTACTATGGACCAGTAACTGGTTAAAGGATAGGAAGCAAAGAGTAGGACTAAATGGTCAGTTTTTACAATGGAGAGATATAAAAAGTGGTGTGCCTCAGGGATCTGTATTGGGACCGGTGCTGTTTAATGTATTCACTAATGATCTGGAAAAGGGCGTTAAGATTGAGGTGATCAAAAGACACCAAGTTATTCAAGGTAGTTAAAACACGAGCAGACTGTGAAGAACTGCAACAGGATCTTACGAGACTGGGTGCCTGGGCATCTAAATGGCAGATGAGATTTAATGTGGACAAGTGCAAAGTGATGCAC
>QEPC01000985.1:709541-722505 GCA_003113815.1 Sphenodon punctatus | reverse complement strand
TAGGGAACGGTTATTTACCCTCTCAAATAGTACTAGAACTAGGGGACACTCCATGAAACTAGCTGCCAGCAGATTTAAAACAAATAAAAGGAAGTACTTTTTCACTCAACGCATAATTGACTTATGGAATTTGTTCCCAGAGGATGTTGTCAGGGCCAATAGTATAGCTGGGTTTAAAAAAGGCCTGGATAAGTTCTTGGAGAGTAGGTCCATTAATGGCTATTAACCAAGTAGCTTATGGGATGAACTTACTGTGTCGGGAGCTGGGAGTGAACAATGGGGAATGGATTGCCCATTGTGACTGTTGGTTCTTCTCCCATGTGATCGAGATTGGCCACTGTCAGAGGACAGGATGCTGGACTTGATGGACCATTGGTCTGACTCAGTATAGCACTTCTTATGTTCTTATGTTCTTAACACACAAGACAGAGCACAGGAAGAGGTGTTGCTCTGCCCAGCTTCCTACTTCCTCTGGGCAATCTCTTATATTACCAGCAACCCATCCCATGTACAGGGAAGTGGCCTAGCTGAAGCACAAAGCCAGTCATAGTCTCCAAGCCAGCTATCTGGAGGGCATGGTGGCACCATAGGCTTGGACATTATGCCCTACAGATGCCAGTTCAAGGTCAGTGGGGTCTGACCACCACCATTGGGCTTCTTTTGTGACTGCCAAGTTTTTTATCAAGCTAAGGGGAAGAAATAATTGTCCCAGAAAGGTTTCCCTACATCCGCCACGGCACAAGCTGTTGTATCTGGGTCCAGCAGATTATCGTCCTCCATGGCATCCCAGGCAAAGTGGGGTGGTATCACCAGGCTGGTCAGCTCATTAAGTGTGGAGCTGACTCTCAGTCAATAGGATCATGCTCGTGGTTGCTCATCTGGATGATGGATGCAGGGGTCTGGCTCGGCGGGTCAGAAGCAGGAGCCAAGGTACTCAGCTGGGTAAAGCTGTAGAATCTGATGCAGGGACTGAACAGCTGGGCTGAGAAACAGGACTTGAGGAGTGAACAGGGACTGAAGAATCTGACTGGGCGACAGACCTAAAGCAAAAGCAGGAACAGAGGCTGGAGGACATTGTGAGGTGGTAGAAACACACCTAGAAGCTTGGGAATGCCTCAGGGCCACAGGAGCAGGCACAGTTGGCATCATAGCATCCAAGGCAAGAGCAGACATGAGTGACCCTGGCACACCGGAGGAACACAACCAAAGACAAGAAATAATACAGGGACAGGAGTTTGCCACTGCAGGGCAAGAGCAGGGTCTGGCCAGGTTGTCATTGGCATCTTTGGCCAAAATAAAACAAAGTGGCTGTACCCACCACAGTAAAAGCAGAGTCCTTGGGTTTATCGGTGCCCCATTTCTTCTGCTGGTAATTGGAAACTTATTGTCCCTCAGTTACATGGGCTTTGAAAACTTGAGGGAGCCATGGATTTGGGTTAGGAAGGAAAGCTGGGGAAAACGCAGGGTAACCAGAAGGCAGTCCAGCCCGCCCCCTGATTTTCCTAGTGACACTCTCTAAGGCGTTGACCAGTTCTCAAACAGAAAGTAATGAAGGCCCCTAATCAGGAGGGCCCCTCAACTCTGGCCAACTGTCATCTTTAATGGTATCAACCCCTGTCAAAAATAAGTTGAGCTGCCTCATTCCAGCTAGTGTCAGCTATCAACTGACAAAACTCAGCTGCATATGTAGCAACAGACCCACGTAGATCCTGAAAGACAGAGTCTGCTGTCCAAGTGTACTGAAGGTCACCATACAGCATGTCCATGGCCTTCCGTTTCAAGCAAGGTAGATGCCCAGGCAAGTGCTGGCCTGATCAAAAGGCTAGTAATAAGCCCTACCTTGATTTTGTCTGTGGCACAGACCTGGGGATGCAGGTTAAACAGGAGGTGGCACTGATTAAGGAAGCCCCCACATTTCCAGGGGTCCTCTGAAAACTGGGTGGGAACGTTGGCTTCCATTGGTGCCACAGTCATCAAGGGTGGAAGAGCCTCAATCTTCTATTGCATGGTGATTTTTTAGTGTCACGTTTTTCTGCCTGCAAGGTTCTTACAATACTTCCTTGTTTTGCAGCTCTGTAGTCAGGGTACAAACCTGGCTCTGGAATTGGTACACCATGCTAAACATCTCCTGGAGGGAGGCAATGCACCCGGTAGACTCCATCTACACCAGGCCCCTACCAGGAGATTAGCCCCAAACACTTAAGCGAGGCTCAAGGTGCGGGAATAGCAAACTGTCAGTAGGAGCTTCCTGGGCACATCCCACCTGGGAGGGGGCTTAGAAGTAGAGATCAGGAAAGGTTAAAGTGACACTCACACTAACTCACTATCTCTACTGCCAAATTCCCCTAGTGGTCATTAGGGTTTGTTGGTGCAAAAGGTGATGTCATCTGGAGCTGTTTTTCCAACACAGCCCAGGTCATGGGTGGCTTCAAAGGACAGGGTCCACGAAGAGTCAGGACACAGCAGGTTAGGGATGGGCGAACGCGGTTCGGAAGTTTGGAGTTCGGCCCGAACTCGGCCTGTTCGGATGACCGAATGCTAACATGAACCCGAACCCGAACATACCAAACAGAACAGAACACCGAACGGCAAAATGGCCAAACAGTTTGTTCAGTTTGGATCGCGTTCGGGTGAGTTCAGGTGCCAAAAAAAGGTTCACTGTAAGGTGACAGGGAGCGGTAGTACTAGTCACTGAGGAGCAGACTTCCAGGCACCAGGGGTGGAGAGGCTTGCAAGAAATGAAACTATCTGCCTCCCTCCTTCCCAACACCTTCTGAGCTAGTCACTGTTCCTGAACAGCAGGCGTTGAGTAGGATTATTAGATTGCTTTAAGTTTCATTTCAGTTTTGTACTGAAATGAAACTTAAACCATAAATTAAAACCTTGTGTTTGTGATTAGAATAGTTAATAGCAGTTAGATTTAGTGTAGATAGATAGATATAATATTAGATAAAAAAATTAACAAAAAAACCCCATATAAAACAAAAAAAACAAATAAAAAACAAAAGAAAACCATATAAAACCCAATAAAAAAACAAAAAAACATATAAAAAACAAAAAAACCACCCATAACATTTCCCGAACGGCCAAACCGAATGGCCGAACCCGGCGAACTAACCGAACTGCCGAACCAAACGGATGAACCGAACGCAGCCGAACTGAACAGATGAACCCGAACCGCGATCTGTTCGCCCATCCCTACAGCAGGTCCAAGCAGGCAAACAGGCAGGATCAGGTCAAAATAGGATCAGTCAGGCAGAATCAGTTTGAAAGGGGGCCAAGAACAAGGTCAGCCTGTAGAGAACCAAGCAACACACTGGCCAGAGCCCAGGAAGAGGTGTTGCTCTGCCCAGCTTCCTACTTCCTCTGGGATATGTTTATACTGCCAGTAGCCAATATCATGTGCAGGAGGAGTAGCCTAACTGCAGCATGAAGCCAGTCTCAGGACCCAGAACCAAGTCAGCTATCCAGAGGCCATGGTGGCACCATGAGTCAAGGCCATTAAACTGGAAACCAGCGGGGTCCTGACACTCCCCCATGTACACCTATTCACTTGGTCTATACAACAGCAACCTGATATAAAAAACACCATTTTGTTCTCTTAATACACCTGCAACACCCCTCACACCTATGCATAATAATGCTTTCTAAATAGGTGATCACCTGTTTCTTTTTAGAAATTTTGCTTGGAAAGGCTGACTGCTATGTGCCAATTTGCAATGGAACAGGAAGAACAGAAATACCAGCCTCAGTGGTGCAAAGAGTCAGCTTGTGCTTCAAGACTATACTTTACATTCCACTTCACAGAGGTCAAGTTTGATTGGAGCCATTCTCCTGTCATAATAGCACCCTTGAAGAATGAGTTTCTATGCAACCATGTAAGTGTCAAAGGTTTAAAGTCAGTTCTGCCACCAAGCCATGCAGCTGGCTTGCCAACCTGCATGAGACTTAAATTAAGCAGTCATTCTAATCATCAGTTGGGAGCAAGAGCTGTAGTTTTGTTTCCTGCATTTTATTTGGCAGAGTTACCACATTAACATGGGTCAGTAGTTACACCACCTCTTATGTCTAGCACATAAAACATCATCTAACTGCCAGAGTTGCTTATTACCATCTGTCACTGGAGATCACATTTGAACTCTGCTGTTGGCAGCTTCCCATGCAGCCTAATTTTTATAATTAGATTTTGAAAACAGCATAAAATAAAATAAAATTATTATTATTAATAATAATAATAATAATAATAATAAAAAAGGAGGTTTTTGTTGTTCTTATGTGGTACATGAGAACTTGTAGTAGTATTGCCATATATGGTAGCACATTAAGAATATGGTATTTATGGACCTAATGCTAACTTAAGTTTGGACAGTTACCTAAACAACTCTGACTCCATTTTGATCTCTGAGCTATCACCATGACTACATCGCCCCCAGTCTATGAAATACTCTAAACTATCAAAACAAAGTAAATAAATAAACAGCATGTGCTTATGGAATTATTGGGCTCTGAGAAATGTCATGTTATCCTGCTAGAAGCTATAAAAAATCCCAGCTGTTTGATACTATGGGTAAAATATATTGGTTTTACATTTTATAATTTCAAACCCCGTTGTCAACAGGCAACTTATGTTACTTTATATTCCACTCATCGCAGCCCACCATAATTCCTCATGGCACAGCCAAGTAAAATATAGCCCTCTGTGTTGACACTACTTATTGTTTTTTGTCTCCTATAAATGATTTGTGTCTATGTTTTGAATTTTGGTAAGAGTGCACTTCCAGAAGCTTTCAAAGGAAGCAGTACATTCAACAGAGCATACACTTCAGTATCTAACAAAACAGGAGGAAAACATTTGACTGATTCTATGTGCCCTTTGCATTTTCTCCCACTACTTTGTGCCAAAATCTTTTTGCCCTCTCTTTCTACACAGTCACATCAAATAGCCACCAAATCTGTTACTGCTACTTGCATCAGGCTTTATGAACCTACTAAAAGCTACTTACTTAGTCTATATCATCTACATTCAGGCCCTTTTCACACATGTGCTTCCCCCCTCGCACACATGTGTGGGTGAGGGGGGCGCCCGTGTGAACGCCACGGTGGGGATGGGTGGGAGCCAATGGGAACACCACAGGTGGTGCGTCTGTGTGTGTTTGTGTGTGTGCGTGCGCGTTCCCGTGCTCCACCCACATCCACCCATCACCCATGCACAGAGGAATGGGCACCAATGCCCGATGCTCTGTGTGTGGAGGTGGGTGGGGGTCTATGGGAACTCACTCCCAAGAACCGCCCACCCACCGCAGCCCATGTGAACAGAGCCTCAGTTAAGTTTTTTATTTCTTCCCAATGGAGTATATGTTAAACAGTCTTGTTTTTCATTTAAGTGAACATTGTTAGGAGTACAGAATTTGATGCCTTCCTGTTCATACCTGAAGAGAATTAAAAACACTGGGTAGATTTTCAAAAGCATAAACGGCATTTAAGTACCTAACTCCCATTGAAAACATACTGAGGTGTAGGCATAAAGATTTTAAATTAAGTGCCTCAATGGCCTTGATTGTCTTTCTAATCCTTTGAAAACCTCTGATTTAGTGCATCCTGAAGTTTTATTCTTAATCATTTACAAGAATATCTTTAGCCATGAAATAACTTATTATGGGGTGCTTTTAAACAAGCAGGGCAATGGGAGGCATCTGTGGCCTCCAATTGGCACTGCCACGGAGCACCCACACAGGTGGAGCGAGTGGGGAGCGCTTCAAAAAGGGGGCCCCCAGTGTGGCTACCTCAGCTACTGAAGCAGCCACCCTACATTTGGTTGGTCCCACACAGAGCACTCCAGGTGTTCCTGGTGTTGCTCCACGTATGGTCATGAGTGGGTGCTCTGTGGCTCATGGGAGCGCGCATCTGGCTGCTCGGCTCCACCTTCAGACAGGCGGTGGTCTCCGTGGTTCCTGGGTGGCCATGTGGGGTAGCATTTCATTTGAAAATGCCTAGTATTTTTAAACTGAGTTTGCATTGCTGGCAGTTAGAGGGAATATCTTTTTACTTATCAGCTCAGTAGGTACGAACTGGAAATCATTGACAAGACAATAAACTATGAAACCTTGCCAGACCAGTTTTATCAGTCAATTTTAAGGTACGTCTTTTCTCCCTGAAAATGTCACTTACCGGTTTGTATGTCTTGCATAAACAGATTAGCATTCACTTCACACTGTGCAATACAGAGCATTCAGATTTTTAATCTAAACTTTTCAGTATCAAAAGTTTAGATTTTTACTTTGGGCTACAGAGTAAAAAAAAAGCACCATGTCAAATAATCTACTAATGTGAATTCTCTTTCATTCTAATAGAAAAGATTAGAGAACCTTCAGCAGTTCTTTGACTTAATCTCCATTACTTTACATATTGTGCTATAGCCAAACTAGTGTTTATAGAACTTTTTTTTTTTTTTACATGTTCATAGTGGATTTCATCAATTAATTGGAAAAAAGTGCAGTCCTGTCCCTACTACTGAGAAATAAGAGCACCAATTTTACCAACAACACGAGACACATTATCAATGTCATGATCTTTGGCCTTTGATACTTTCTAGAGTTGTCCCTAGGGAAATCTCCTGGAATGTTAAACTGTTGCTTCTCTTACCTTCTACACATGTAGCACATTATTATTACATCGTACATGCTTCTCTTTTCATGCTGTCATCCTGACAATGGAACCAGTGAGCAATTCATCTCTGGACTAGATAGATGGAACAGAGCACATACCTTTAAGTGAGAGCAGATTGGGAAATGATATCTTTTAAATTGCAATGAAATTTCCTTTATGCAACATGCACAGATATCTAATTATGTGCCGTCCTAGATAATAAGTGTAGGAGAGAATATGTAACAATGGTTCAGTGATGACAATTCACAGAACAATCACAGTCTCTGAATTCCTTTCAAGCCTTTTTACACCCTATTCTTGAAACACAAATTTACCTCTGAACTCAGATTTGGTGTATTTATCACCAGAGTTCTCCTAGTCTTCATTATATTTCTTTCATGTGCCAGATGTTTAAATCATCACAAAGCATCTGCCAGTGCCTCAAATAACCAAAGCAGAAGCTCACATAATCCAGAACCAGGGCTAGTAAGGACAGACTTGTTATTGAGGATCACAGGTTGAGCTTGCAGTAGTAAATGTGGATCTTTGCGACATGCCCCAGGTAGACTGTGACAGTGCAGTGTACTGTATCCATGCTAACTGTTCTGTTTCTGGAGCACACTGCATCCAAACACATCACTCTCTACAAACTATGTGTGCTTTGGGATGCAATGGTACTAATCAACCCCTCACAAGTGAGTGGGTCACCATAATGTTGAAGCGTCACCACAAGTCTTGTGGTGTGCAGCCACTTCTTTGTGACTACAAACCTCCAGCACACAGAGGAAGAGCCAGGGGAAATCCTGACACAATCATGGGCTCATTGTCAGTGAGGACTTGCATGTAGTTGCTGTGACTCTGAGGTCTAAATAGGGATCTTACAACAACTGCATGCAATGAAGCAAGGAGGGAAGACGTGATGAAGAACAGACCAGGTCTTCTCCTTTCCCCTGGTCTGCCTTCCTACTGCTGCTTTTCCTGGTAGCAGCACATGAAGTGACAGCAGGGCCAGACTGAGGGAAAATCCCCATCCAATCCCCGCTGTCATTTCTCAGCAGGAGAAATTGCAGTGTTAGCACAAGAAGCAGCAGCAGAGACACATCTCCAGGGGTGGGGGGTTGTAGACCTTCTTTGGCTTTTCATGCTGCTCCAATCCCAGGTAATCAAAAGCAGTAACTGCTGGAGCAGCACCAGTCCAGATCCCCTGCTGCTTCTCCCATGTTCTCTGCCCACTACTCTCCAGGACCAGTGTAAGTGGACATGAATACAGCTATGGAAACGTAACAACAGAAAAGCAGCCTGGAAAATCCAAGCACTCTACTTTAGCATCCGCCACTTAAGAGATAAGTGTCCATGCAGACCACAGTTGAGGCAAAGCATTGTTGGCAGTGCCTTCAGAGGGAACTAAATACGAGTGAATTGCATGGAGAGGAACTAGCTTCTCATTCTCAAACACATCTTACTAGATGGCATTTAGTCCCATTAGCAGAAGGGTAGCAAAAAATTCTATTACTTCTCTTTAGGTATATCCATTCACAGATGGAGAACTTGCATTCCCTTCAAAAATTAAACAAAGAACTATCTATATCTCTTAACACAACAATGTCATTTTCTGTAATTAGAATAGTTACTTGCTAGTTATATTTTATTTATTTATTTGTTACATTTATTAGTTGCCCCCTCATGCCCACGGCATCTTGGGGCGGCTTACAACAAAAGCAACAGTTAAAACAACAATTAACACAAAATTTTAAAAAATCTATAAGAAGTCTGCCCAAAAAACCCCACCTACCCCCCTTTTTTATCCCACATCCCCCTCCCCACCGCCGAAGGCCTGGGAGAACAGCCAAGTCTTGCAGGCCCGGAGGAAGGCCAATAGACTTGGGACCAGACAGGCTTCCTCTGGGAGGGAGCTCCATAGACCACCCAGAACGCCCTCTCCATTGTGGCCCCCCGCTTTATGCAGGGGATCTCTAAGAAGGCGCCCCCGGAGGACCGAAGGAGCCACCCTGGGGTGTGGAGGGCGAGGTGGTCCCTGAGATATCCGGGTCCAAGACCATGTAGGGCTTTATAGGTCAAGACCAACACCTTGAATCTGGCCCGGTACGTTACAGGCAGCCAGTGCAGACCATGGAGCACAGGAGTAATATGCTCCCGATGACTCGTCCCTGTCAAGAGACGAACTGCCGCATACTGCACTAGCTGCAACCTCCGGCCAGTGTCAGGGGAAGCCCCACGTAAAGCACGTTACAGTCATCCAGCCTTGAGGTGATGAAGGCATGGATGAGGGTGGCCAGGTCAGGTCTGGAGATATATGGGTGCAGCCCCGGCACCAGATACAGATGGCAGAAGGCAGTCTTCACCACCATCTCCACCTGCCGATCTACGCGGAGATCCACGTCCAACAACACGCCCAGATTCCAAACCTCATGGGCTATGGGAGGGCGGACTCCCTCTACAAGAGGAGCCAACACCTCCCTCACCCTACCCACCGCTATCACCTCTGTCTTATCGGGATTGAACCTCAGTCTGCTCTGCCACAACCAATCCGCCACGGCCTCCAAACATTGGGATAGTACAGAGATGGCAGGACCTGGGTCAGTTGAAAAGGAGAAGTAAAGCTGGGTGTCATCTGCATATTGGTGACAACGTACACCATACCCTCTCACGATCTCCCCCAAGGGCTGCATGTAAACATTAAACAATAATGGAGACAGAATTGAACCTTGCAGAATGCCACAATCTGGAGCCTGGGAACTGGAAGACTCAGCCCCCAGGACAACCCACTGGCTTCTCCCCAAGAGAAATGAACGGAACCATCCAAGGACAGTCTCATCCAGACCCCCCAGGGCTCACAATTGTCTCAATAGCAGCCCATGGTCCACAGTATCAAAAGCAGACGAGAGATCTAGCAGGACCAGAAGTGTCGAATGTCCTGCATCCATCTCCCAGCAGAGATCGTCCACCAAGGCCATCAACGCCATCTCTGTACCATAGTCGGGGTGGAACCCTGATTGAAATGGGTCAAGGAAACCGATGCTGTCTAGATGAACCTGGAGTTGCAGTGCCACTGCCCGTTCAATAACCTTCCCTAAAAAGGGAAGGTTAGAGACAGGTCAGTAGCTGGTGAGTGCATCCATATCCAAGGATGAGATCTTCAGCAGGGGGTGCACCACGGCCTCCTTGAGACCGGGAGGCATCCTCCCCTGCCGAAGGGACGCATTGATTACCCCCATCAGCATTGTCCCCAATGTCTCCCTGGAGGCTTTCACCAACCAGAACAGGCAACGATCTAATTCACAACTGGTGGCTCGTACAGACCCCAGGATATTCACAGCATTGGCCGGTGTCACTTCTTGAAACTCACCCGAAGAAGATGGACCAGACAGGGCCTCCATAACCTCACGCTCCATCTCTACTGCTCCTAATCAAGTGTCAAAGTTGCTCTGGATCCAAGCGAACTTGTCTGCAAAGTAGGTGGCAAACTCCCCACAGTGGGCTTGGGACAAGTCCCCATCCAGGCAGAGGGAGGCCAGACTGACCAGCCTCTGCACCACCCTCAGAACAGCTCCACTGTATGCGACTTTGCAGACACTATTTAATAGACAGCTGCTGCTCAAATATACTAGACATTAAATATGTTCCTACGCCTAATAGTAGGACATACATCACCTAGCAGGTGAACGCTCCAGCTCTGAATTCTAGATGTTCATTCATTTTTAAAGAGATTTGAGGGGAAGGCAGTTCTGAGGCCTGGGGCGAACACTATCTTTTAGGCAGCATCTACTAACAGCCTTCAGCAGCACATTTAAGATAAGTCCTAAATTAAGAGCACATTGAGCAAAATCATTTTCGATGGGAAAAATTAGCTAAACTCATATCTTCATTTGTTATATTGAATCACATAATAAAAATTATAGTTAATTTTTTAAACAAATTTTGCAGAATACTATAAATTACTACAGTAATTTCCTAAGGAATATTTAAATAAAATGTAAGTGTTGCTGTAATGAAGAGGAAGCTTTCTGAAGAACTGTACGTAGGAGTACAGGGCAGTCAAATGACTGAGGTCAAATGACATAGCCAGGGCAGTTTGTTTTGCTTTGTTTAAAAAAAAAAGGTAGATGCTGAAGAATGACAAGAATGCCAGGTTCTCGTTCACTCCTTGAAGATACCTCAAATAAATTTCATTTTGACTTTATCTTTGTTAAGCACATGGTTAGTAGGTGCACACTTGAATGGCAAATTAAATGCTTTAGTTGCTGCCTCTGAAGAATGTCAGCAAGACCAAAGGCTGTAAATACAATATGCAGGAATTTTGGTCTCAGACGTATTTGTTCCCATGCTGACAGACAAGAAAGACAAGACACAAGTTGGTGGAATTTAAAGCAGGCAGCAACCCTGCTGATTCAAAACCATGTCTGGAGTCCACTCTTGACATTCACTAATGCTCACTCGGAATCCAAATCTAGAACTCTCCCAAGGTCCCCCACTAATGACATTCCCAGTCGTGCACAACTTCCAAGCCTAAACTTCAACACCACAGCACCCAGCCAACAAGACAGGGGCATAGCTAGGTTGGAATGGGCCTAGGGACAAGAAATGGACTTGCACCTGCCCCTCCATCCCCACCATCCTGTCCAGAGAGGACAGTTTATGCTTTCGGGTTTATCTGCTAACAAAATCCATAAACTAACATTTTATTCCTGTGCCACAAATGTTCCCATGATTACAGCACTGCCATTATTGTAAATCTCCTAAACATTCATAGAGCTCTTTCAGCATTCAGAGTGCTTTAAAATACTTATCTAGGTCACATCCACCCTGCAAGATACTAGATCATTGCCTCACATACACAACAATCCTTAGCAAGGAACCATCCACACACTCCACCATGAACAGATTTCCACATACACACACACACACACACAGAAATGTGTCTTCTCTCACATGCACACCTAAACTTCCTCTGCACAAAGCTTCCACTCACACCTTATCACTTCCGTTAGAGGAGTGAATAAATTCAGTGCCCTGCTTTATTCCCTGCTTTTGTCCCCCAGTTTCCCCATCCTCACCAAATTCTCCATCCTCTTAGCTGATTTAGCTGAAGTTTCAGCTTCTACAGCTAACAGCCCTGGTGACCCCATTGGCTCCTCCTCATTCAGAGGCCTTGGGGTGGGAGAAGAATTGAAGTTGATTCTGTACAATGCATTGGGGCTGCAGGAATGAACAATAGAGGATTCCCTGGCTGCCGCATTCTTTGGTGCACAAAGGTCTGGCAAATCCAAGTTTACTTTTGCAATAAATTTTACCACACGTGGCTGTGATGAAGATCATGAAACCACCATGCATAACACACATGAAACATACATATGCAAATTTTATCAGTGCTGCACATCAAATCCCTATGAGATATAAACAGAGCCTGGAGGGGGACAGGAGTGGGGAAAGGGAAGGGACGGAGAATGTGTGGCCTCAAAGGGGGGTGGGGGGTGGAATGGCTCAAAGGGGGGTGGGGGAGCTAGCTGGTTATACACACCCTAATACTATGGGTGTTTTCAGACATGACACTAACCCCAGTTTAACCACACTTGCACATTTCTTATGCATGTTGCAGGGCTGCATAGGGCACCAATACAGCCTTGCAACATGCATAAGAAATGTTCAAGTGTGGTTAAACTGGGGTTAGCAACATGTCTGAAAACACCCTATATCATTCCCACCAGAGTGTACGCGCACACCTCACCCCAAATGTGTAGCAGAATTTGGAGGGGGGTGGAATTTCAGAATACAACAGGGCCTTCTTTATAAGCCTCAAAGTGAGAGGGGTCAAGAATAATGGGCAGGTGTCCCTTAAAGGGACACCTGCTTGCTCCATCACACAGTTCATGCTCCCATAACTGGAGCCTTTTTTGTGCTGGGATATGCTTATGGCCATTCCATATTTGGACACCCCGACAAAAGCATATGCTGCTGAGGGGCCTGGAGATGGGGAGGGGAGTTCTACTGCTCCAACTGGCACTGCTAAGCACTAAATGTACACACGGTAGGAAACGGTGCCCACCTTAGGAAGCTTCCCTCAGCCGAAATAGGAAAGGATGGGCAGGGAAACAGATGTAAAACAGCAACGTGGAGTGACTTGCTCTCAAGTTCATACAGGTCAGTGGCATAACTGAGAACTGGACACAGGTGCCGGTGCCTTCTTGACTAAATACACATGAAATAAGCACAGCATGGATGGAAGCCTGAAGTGATCTTTCCCATGGGGCAACGTTCAGAGGCAGTTATATATGTCCGCCTTGGAACCTCACCTGCAGAT
>QEPC01000985.1:674402-700720 GCA_003113815.1 Sphenodon punctatus | reverse complement strand
ATTCACCCTCTTCTGGTCACTCAGGTTCACAGCCTTGGGCTATTCCTGGATCCCTTGTTGCACCTGGAAAATCAGGTTGAAGCAGTGGCCAGGAGCACTTTCCTCCAAACGCCATCTGCTTAGGAGGCTGAAACCTTTTATATCTGATTCAGACCTGGCCACAATCATCCATTCTTTTGTCACTTTGAGGCTAGACTACAGCAATGCAGTCTATGTAGAGCTGCCCTTGAAGACTGTTTGGAGGTTGCAGCTAGTACAGAACATGGCAAACCACCTTATGCAGGGGTGGATCTCCAGGAGCACATTACACTGGTGCTCCAAAGTCTGCACTGACTGAAAATAATGTTCTGGGCACAATTCAAGGTGCTGGTTTTGACTAATAAAGCCCTAAGAGGCTTGGGTCCTCCATATCTTTCTAATTCATATCTGGCCACTATCATCCATACCTTCACTACTACAATCTGCTCTACATGAGTTGCCCTTGATGACAGCTGCTGCAGAATGTAGCAGCCTGACTCCTTTCGGGGACAGGACACGGTGAGTACATTACACCAGTTCTTTACAGCCTGCACTGACTACCTATAGCTTTCCCAGCACAATTCATGGTGCTGGTTTTGACCTTTAAAGCTGTAAATGGCCTTAGCCCCACATACCTGAAATACCACCTTTCCTACCATACTCCACTGTGACCCTTGCAGTCAGCCAGGAGCATTCTCTTGTACTACCACCTGCCAATCTTGTTCATAAAAAAACAACCCGTAGAGAGGTGTTCTTAGTTGTTCCCCCAGGTGTGGAACTCTCTTACCCTGGAAGTCTGTCAGAGCCTGAAACTGATCATATTTCAGAGACAGTGTAAAAACTTTCTTTTTGGCAAAGCATTTCACAGGCGGAGTCAGGATAGGGGTCAGTTGGGTGGGTGTAGGGGCAAAGGTGGGTGGAGGGTTAAAAAGGGATTTGAATGTATTTTGTGTTTTTAAAATTGTAAGCCACGCTGAGCCTTAGGGAAGGGTGGAGCACAAATTTTAAACAAATTAATTAAATAAGACTGCCTTCTTCCTATATTACACCACATTCCCTTAGGTCAGCCATGGGAGCCCTCCTGTAAGTTTCATCATTATATTATTATTTAAAAATACAGTTGGTCCACATCCCATTCTTCTCCAAGGAGGACTCAGGGCTATTTACAGTAAAAGAAAAACACAATAATACAAATGAAAACACACAAACACAAAAAAACCCACCACCTTCCTGTACCTCATTTCACAAAAAATAAAATAACCTTGAAGTTGAATAGCAATCATGCCCACATTTCCATTACCCTCTTTGAGCTGCCACACAGAAGGTGATGGCCATAGGGTGGCAGCCAAAGGACACCAGCCAAAGGAGTCTGTTGGTGGCCATTCGCAGGTGGATGTGGCAGTGGTGGCTAGAACCCTGGATATTTGCTTGGATTTAAGAACTATCTTAATCCTTTACACCAGTTCTTGGAAGTGAAGTGCTCTTGAGGAGCTTCCTGTTGTTAGGACATTTTGAAAACTTTTATTTGCTGAACTGTTTTATATCTCTTCTTTTATGTTTGTTTTATTGTTTTTAACTAGTTGCTTAGTGTTTTGAAAAGCTATTTGCTCTTTGCTCCCTAAAGGAATAAGGAGTTTGTTTGTTTTTTAAGAGAGTGAATAGCTATAGCTTATAACTTGTGTCAAGAATGCCAGACCTTACTAGAAGTGTTACTAAGCAATTATCGATGTCTGATTTAGGGGCTTCAAAGTTTATCCCAGAGTTCAAACAACCCAAAATTACTAACTTTTTTCTGTTAAAACAGAATTGTGCAAGCTACCAGTAGATAATCAGGTTAAGCCCCAGGCAACAGGGACCGCAAAGAGTGGAGACCCTGGCCTCCAAGATATTTCTAGCTTGCCCTCAGAGAAATTGGATCCTAAAGAGCCTCCTTCAGAAGATTTCACAGGAATAGAGATAACAGATGGGGCAGGCATCTCAGATTAGCCGAGTTTTTCAGATCAGGACAGTAGACAGTGTGCTGAACCCCTGGGGGCCTTTGATAATTTGGTGTGGGAATCATGGGGAACTCAGTGTATTCTAACTTGTAACTTAATAGCAGGCATTTATCAGGATATTAAAATGCTACACAATTTTTTATCCAATGTCAAAAGGTATGCTATTGGCTTTAGCTGATTTTGTGATTCATCAAGAAGGTTCTCAGATTACTAAAAATCTCAAGGGGAACCTAGCCCAAGAGACTCCCCAAAAGTTGTCAACTAAAAAAGACTTGGGGAGAGGACAGCCTTCAACTTCACCCTCCTTAGTGAATAATAGACCCTCTAAGTATAAGAAGAAAATACAGAAACAAAAAGGGAAATTTCCATTATCACAGGGAAGTAAAAATATCAAAACTGGGACAAAAGGACAAAAGAAAGGAAGCATATGAATTTTGGGAGATTGTTCCAGCCACTAAAAAATCCTAAACACAACAAGGCCATTAAGTTATACTGGATCTTTAGGTGACAGCGGGGTTCAAACTCAGGAATATGTGCTTCCTAAAGAGGGGCCGGATGGTGTCTACTATTTCACCAATGGATCTGGTTCCTCCTTATAATATAGATAGTATGGAGGCTAGACAACCTAATAATATGGAGGATCCATCTTGCTTTCCTGGAACCCAGCGACCAGTGCAGCAAGATTAATCTGGCAATGATATAGACAAGGAGTCGGCTCTTATATCTGTTTTTATTTATTTATTTATTTATTTATTTATTTAAAAATTATACCCCGCCCCTCCTGCCAGGCAGCCCGGGGCAGCTAACAAATCAATCAATAAAAATAGAATAAAGTATATAAAAGCATTAAATAACATATACAACAATAAAACAGGGAGAACAAAACCCAAAACACCCACACCCACCCTTTTTGAACTATTACCTATCAAAGAGCAGAGTACCATCATAGAGCAGTCGGGGAATTTGCAAAGAATGTTGGTGGACATAAGGGCCAGTCCACACACATTATTCCTTTAGATCCCTTGGTCCAGGTTACTTACCTTCATGCAACTCAGGATTGTACACCCATATAAGTGGAAGGTTTGCCTGCATCATCCTTCATTCCCACCAAAGGATATATTCCACTTACGCCAAGTAAATGGTTTACTTGCAGATTTTTGGCTCCTAAGGAGCAATGGTTAGATGAGAGCATTCAGATCAAAGGGATGGCTCCTCGGGATTGTAAGCCCCCTAAGTCCTCGAATGTGGCTGTAAATTCACCTCTTGATGAGTTGTGCTACAATGAACCTAAGGATATTCCCTCTGGTATAGCAAGTGAATGTGAGGCATCTAGCTGACTGAGACTGTTTTTAGATGAGCGGCTGAACTTACCCACTTGAATGAAGTGCTTCCTGAAAAGCCGCACAGGGTGTGTTTAGACGCACCGGAAGTAGCCAGTCGCCATAGGAATCATGGCTCATGAGGTCTCTTTGAAGCTGTATTTGGAAAGCCTCAATATCAGGACTTTCCAAATAAGGCTTCAAAGAGGCCACACAGCCACAATTCCTATGGCGGCTGATTACTTCCAATGCGTCTAAACGCAGCCCGTGCGGCTTTTCAAGAAGCGCTTCCTTCAAGTCAATAAGTATTGACGCTCATCTAAAAGCGGTCTGAGAGAGTGTTCCAGAGATGTTTTTTTTTCTATCAAAGCACTTTCCTGGAACATTGTTGGTCTTACCAACAAACTGGGGCATAAGGATTTTATTAATTTCCTGGAGGGTTATGCTATAATACTATTTACAAGAAACATGGACTAGGAATCCCTTTTTCCTAAAAGGTTATGAGTGATTTAATCTCCTGGCTTCCCCCTCAAGCTCCAAAGGTCACCCACACATAGGCCTTTTTACTCTTGTAGCAAACAAACTGGAATGGAATGTTAGACAGAATTCTATTTGCTCTACAATCTGTCCTGCAACAGAGTTGAAGATTCCTCAGGTTTCACCATGGTTACCGGTGAACGTCTGTATTCCCCCTTGTCTTTCGAAGGCTGCTCTCAAGGAAAATTGGGATCTATTTGAGTTGCATCTCAATTCCTTGAGAGCTGACTTTCCAAACTCTAGATTAATAATCATGGGTGATCTGAATGCTAGGCTTAGAGGTCTTTCTTGGGAAGATGAGAATTTTTGCTTGATTAATGAAATCTTTGGCCTAAAATCCCTGGAATTGAAAGATGATGGCACAAATATCAGTGGTGCTAAACTTCAGCTATTGTTACAAGCATTTACCCTAACACCACTCAATGGGGTTTTCCCCAGTCTTTCTTCAGGCAAATTTACCTTTGTTTCTACTTGTTTAAGTACCATTGATTTATTTCTTGGTAGACGCAGATCAATGGCTCATGCTATCTGATTTTTCCATCATTATTCGCCCTGAAAGCAATCATCTGCCCCTCGGGGTTCTATTTAAGGTTGGGGATCTTCCCAGTATAATTCATAAAATGTATTAATTTTAATCCTGGAGATGACTTTACTCCTATTGGTAATAAATAAGAAATTATGCTGGGATAATCATTTGGATTCATTGTTAAACGAGTTACTTCAGAGTAATCAACTATTAAGTATTTATCACCGAGCTCTTGAAGCCACATCCCCATGTGTTGTTTTACTTCACTGTCAACGATTATTTAATTTTTTGTTACATTAATTATCTTCAGCCGGGGTTCACTCTCATAGCCCCAAAATTGGTAGGGGAGCTCTCTGGTTTGATGGAGAATGTCATGAAAGGAAAAAGCAATTGAACCTAAAAATCAAGGATTTAAAGAAGGGGAACTTGGCAGATTATTCAGTTTTTCACAAGTCCAGGAAGGAATACAAACTCTTGCTTAAAGAGAAGAAAAATTCATATGCCCATGCCCAATGGGAAAAACTTAATTTGGCTATTAGATCTAAGGATACCAAGAACTTTTGGAATTTGGCAAACAGAGCAATGAAAAATTATGAGGTTAACTTGGATGCCAACATTTCTTCCAAGGAGTGGGTAGATTTTTTTCATTTCATTTTTTGCCCCTCATGGTGCCATCGCCTTGAGTACTCCATTGCCGTCATACTCTGACCAGCCAACTACTACTTATAGACTAACCAGTGATATGGTGTTAGAATACCTTAATGACCTGAAAAAAGGGAAAGTTCCAGGACCAGATAGAATTCAAGCACAGGTATATTTAGGGAATCCAACTTGGTGGGCTCCCCTTTTAGCAGCCTGGTTCAATGCTATTATAGAATTGGTTTAATTCCCTGATTCTTGGAAAGGTAGCACAATAGTACCAATTTTCAAGAGGAGTCTTAGAAACAAGCCGGATAGACCTATTAGCTCGATCAACATTTCAGCTAAATTATGTGGGAAACATCTTTTAAAACTTCTAACAGACTGGGTAACACTCAATGATATATTCTACAAACATCAGGCAGGTTTCAGATCTGGGTATTCTACCTTAGACCACTTATTAGCACTTTACAATTCCTGCGGCACAAATATACCATAGTTAAGAGAGTTACTCTTTGGGTAATTTCAGATGTTATGAAAATGCCATTCACCACAGTGAACCCCAGTGGATTTCCTGTGGTGGTGGCATTTCCGGAAACATCTGTTTGGTCCCGGCCAGATGTTGACCATGATGAACACCCAGCCAGGATCAAGTTTGACCATGGTTCTCGACCTCCGGCCGGCCGGAGATCGAGAACCGTGGTTAGAGTGGCCACGATCCAAGACGGAAATGGCAATGGCAGCGCTGCACGTCTGCTCACCAGCCCTGTCCTTGAACCAGGCCCCAACCACAGGATGGGGTCAGGCGCAGTGGCCTCATTGGCCGCTGCACCCGCCTGTCTCCCCATGGGCGGGTGGCCGAGGGAGCATGGGGGTGGTGGGGCTGAGCGGCCGCACATCACGCTGCACAGCCCCGCCTGCTCCCCGATTCACCAGAGTGATGAAGTCAGCACATTTGAAGGACAGCTGGCTTCATCACAGACTGGGATTGGAGAGTGATCCTGATCTGGGGTTCAGCCCCTCATGTCTGAAATCACCCTTTATGTAGCTTTCATCAATCTAGCAGCCACATTCAACACAGCAGACAGGGAACTGTTATGGCTAATTATCTCATCTGGGACTGGATCCTGTACTGCACAATCTTTTGATAGGTTATCATTCCAAGAGTTGGGCTCAAGTAAGGTGGGGCTTGCAAGGTGAACTGACTCCCAAATTCCCAACAGGAAAGGGAGTCAGGCAAGGTTGTACCATTGCCCCCATACTGTTTAATTTGTTCATCAGTGACATCATTGGGGGCATGCAGTGTGTAGATTTCTATCCACCCTATTTGCCATCAACTATGATCCCCATTCTGATGTTTGCTGATGACACAGCAATCATCTCTAGAATGCCAATTGGCCTGCAGAGGGCTTTGTCAAAATTTGAGCAACTTTGTACAACCAATAAGCCACGGATAAACTTCAATCTTACAAAAATTCTGGCCTAGAGAAGGGGGACCCATAAGTTCACCTGGACAATGGGATGGGCTGGGATAGAGAAAATGAGGCATTTAAAATATCTTGGTCTATTCTTTTCTGCAGCCCTGTCCTGAAAGATTCACCTTCAGTGGGTTAAGAGTAAGGTTACCTAGTCAGCAGGAGTCATTCATAAATGCCATGCCTTGGTGGCAGGGAGCTCTGTAATATCTCCCCTTAGGACAGGAGACCAAAGTGAATGCCCAACCTTTGTACAGTGCTGAGGTTTGGGGTTGGGAGGTAGATAGTGAGGTCAAAGTCCCACAGAATATATTTTTGCACTCCCTACTGTGGCTATTGCCATCTAGGACTGCTGCTTTTTTAAGACTGGAATCGGGGTTGGAGGCCATTTCAACTAAAATCTTGATTAGATTATTATTATTCTGACTCAAAATCCTGACCTCCTCACCCCTTAGGTTTCCTAAAATGTGTCTCCTTGAAGATTTTGGGTGAAAACAGACATGTCACTAACCACTCTTTAACCACCCTTGGTGGTCATTTATGCATGTTGCAGGGCTGCATGGGGCACCAATACAGCCCTGAAACATGCATAAATAACCACCAAGGGTGGTTAAAGGGTGGTTAGCGACATGTCTGTTTTCACCCTTTGATCTACCTCTTCCTCGGAAATCTTACTGGTTGTTTTGCGACGAATTCCCTGAACCAGATGGGTCTTGGTTACTAATGTTTCAGTCAATTTAAGATTATTTTCCCAAGTGGATAAAATCCAGATGGTTCAAAGGGTTAAGGATATTGTACGACAATCAGACCTGGCTATTGTCCGTTCTCTTGAATTGCACCAGGGTATATTTTTTGGGAAGGAGGGGAGGGGTTAGAAAATAACCCCTGCACATCCCTGTCCTATGGACAAGAGTAGCAGATGGAACCTGCAAGAGGGCTCTCCAGGCCGACCGCAGGACTCGCAATGGAACAAGGTAGGACAGGCAGCCCTTCAGATATGTGGGACCCAGACCATTTAGGGCTTTAAAGATCAACAACAGCACCTTGAAATGTGCCCAGAAGACTGTAGGCAGCCAGTGTAGACTTCAGAGCACTGGAGTGATGTACTGTTTGCAACTCATCCCCAAAAGGAGTCGAGCCTCCGAGTTCTGCACCAGCTGCAGCTTCCAAACAGTCTTCGAGGGCAGCCCCACATAGAGTGCATTGCAGTAATCTAGTCTTGAGGTGATGAAAGCATGGATGACAGTGGCCACTGGCCAGATCTGAGTCAGAAAGAAAAGGCTACCGCCTTTTCACGAGATAGAGTTGGTGAAAAGTGCTCTTTCCTACTACCACAACCTGAAACTCCAGATGTAGCGAAGGATCCAGAAGCACTCAGAGACTGCAAGCCTGACTTACCATCAGTAACAGGAGTTCCATCCTCTCTAAGTCACAAGGCCAACAAACCATTATCACTTTAGTTTTGTCAGGAGCCCACTTCAATTGGCTGACCCATTCAGTCTACGACTGCAGCCAGGCATCAGGTAAGCAGTGAGACTGCAAGACCTGGGTCAGATGAAAAGGAGAGGTAGAGCTGGGCATTATCAGCATATTCATGACAGTTCACGCCAAACCTCCAAATAATCTCACCCAGTGGCCTTAGATACACATTGAACAAGAGAGGAGACAGAATAGAACCTGCAAGACCATCACCACCTGCTGAGACCTCTCTGACAGGAAGGAAGGGAACCACTCAAGAGAAGACCCACACACCCCTGACAGCTCCTGCAGCTGTGTCAACAACACCTCACAATAAACTGTAGCAAAGACCGCTGAAAGATCTAAAAAAAATCAACAGGGTAGATTTTTATTGGTTTTTTAGTTTTTGTATGCTTAATGCTGTAAGTTGCCCTGAGCCTGTGGGGAAAAGTGGAATACAAATACAAATGCATGAGTGCATGAATGAATGAATGAATGAATGAATGAACGAACAAACAAACAAAAACATGTCTGGCAGCAGAAAAATAAATATGGAGCTCCTTTCTTTTCCTGCTGTCCTGACAACCCTTGAGCACTGACATGGCAGTCCTTTTTTCCCTGCTGGTTAGAAATTCCAGGCAAGGGCACACTCTGGCCTGGCAAAAATCCCCACTAGCCCACCATTTTTTCTACCCCTGAAACAGCAGGACTTGCCTTCTTCTTGGTGTTGTTTTGTTGTACTCTCTCAAAACTCTTCACATTTTTCACTGCTGACTATTATTCACTAGTTGCCTTTAATATCAATTAATAGTAAAAGAAATGTATGCTTAATGTTGTAAGTTGCCCTGAGCCTCCGAACAGATGTAACCAATATAATAAATAATGCACATTTCTGATACAACCGCAACAATATTCAGTCTTTCACACTGTCTCTCTTTTTATCTGAGATAGTTTGTAACATAAGGATGCTTGTTGAAATTTACTTTTTAAAAACATCTAAATCAAAAGCCTTTCCCCCACTTTTTGCTCTACTAAATACATTGTAAATAAATAGGAAGGCTGGAATTTAATGTCAGATAAAGTGCAGATTGGAAATAAAAAGGGGAAAGAACTAGATGCATAGAAAGTTACATAATAAAACTTATTCCAATTCATTAGAATCAAGCAGGTTTCAAAGGTAGCGTCTGGACTTGCTAAACCACTAAAGGAAGACAGGAGCAATTCAAGAGGATATTCATTTATTTCCCTCTTCTCACCCTGAAGCCCCCATCTTACTACAGCAGGTACATAGGAAATTCTTACACCCCCCACCCCTACCTCCGCCCCCACCAAACATGGGAAGTCATACACTGGCCTCAAGAGAGATTTAAATCTCTTGGTAGAAAGTTATGTAGAAAGTTGAGAAACTCAAATGTAGTAAATCTCCAGGACTGGAAAACATCCATTTGAGAGCTTGGGAGGGAACAGTATTAAATAGTGAAAATACTGGCAAAGGTAGGTGGTGTGTTGCATCCTTAAAACACCAAGTGTTCTTGGAGACAGGAAAGTCACTAATATAGAGCTAAAGTCTATTTTTGAAAATGGAGCCAAGGGAGGTCCTGGAAACTACAGATGCCCAAGGCTCACCTTTGTTCTGAGAAAACGGATTGAGAGTCTAATTAAGGATAAAATAGTACAAGACTAGACTCAGGATAACATGATAAGGTCAAACCAGCTCAGTGTCTGTAAGGGAAAATCATGCCTCTCAGACCTGCCAGAGTTCTTTGAAAAAGTTAAAAGAATAGATAAAAGTAACCCAGTGGACATAATTTACTTCGATTTTCTAAAAGCTTCTCATAAGGTCCCTCCAAAGGAAGACTTTTAAAGAAAATAAGTAACCATGGAGCAAGGGGCAAAGTCCTGTTGTGGATTAAAAACCGGTTAAGCAAAACGAAACAAAGGGTTGTAACAAACAAATGTGTTTCTGTGAACAGAGAGGAGTTATATGTTGAGGGGGGGGGGCACCAAAGTACAGCTGAGTTTCAAAGGATCCAGAATTCAGAGATGAAAAAGGCTGGAGGGATGACAGAACTGATGAGTAATTGCAAAAAGAAGGAATAATTAACTTAGGAGGAAAAAAAGAAAAATCAAAGAATTTAAAAAATAAATAAATAGATGCCACAAACTGGAGTTCTACTCACTGAGTAACAGAGCAAACTTCCCAGTGAGCATCCATTTTTCAGCACCGCACCATAGGAGTACAGACAGAGGAGGGAGAGGAGGTCAAGTTGATGGAGAAATCAACTTGAGAAAGCTCCCTAGAGAAAGCTTCTCCTGCCATTGTAGTTATGAGTATGTACAAAATACCCATCCCCTTTGGAACTAATTAACTTTACTACTATTAATATATAGCACTACAAGGCATACACAGTACTTTGCAGTCACAGATTTTGGAGACAGGTCCCTGCCCAGTGGATTTACAGTCTAAGGGGAACGCAAGGAAAGCTAGGCACACACATATTATTCCCATTTATACAGATGGGGAACTGAGGTGGAAAGTTAGCGTGACTTGCCCAAGGTTACCCATTGAGTGGGGTGAGCTTCAAACCCTGGTCTCCTAGGTCCAAGTCCAGCATCTGATCCACTCCACCACACTGGCTCTCAGTGTGGTGTAGTGAATAAGGTTCTCAAATCTTTAGTCCTCATATCTGTAACCAGTTCCTGTGAGAGCTCCATCCTCACACATCTGGAGCAATACCTGGGATCTTAGAGAAGGGAAGCTGAGGCAGCAAGAGTAGAGAACTGACCAGTAATATCAGGCCTGTCACCAAGAAAGGAGCTCTGGGGATGACTTCTCAGAAGGGGCAATAGAACCTGTCCAGACAGCCTACAACAACACAGGCTCATAGTGATATGCAGGCATACGTGCAGGCATGCACGTGCGGTGGCTGGAGCTGATAGACAAGGCTAGAATTACTCTCCTACACATTTCTAGAGTATCTCTATAGATCTATCTCCACAGATAGAGAACTGGCTGGAGCCTTTAGCTAGATTACATCCAATTTTGCCCCCCTAGGTGCATGCACTGAAAGTGAATTTTGTTTATGTTTACGGCAATGGATGAATTAGGGTCCCATTGTTTACAAGGTGCAGTCACACCCTACAAACACAAAACAAAAAACAACAGTGCAGGTGGGATTGGGATCAGGGGCTTGATTCTGTCCCAGGGATCCCAGCTACATCTCTGTATGTAGCAAGCTTAAACCAGGCAGGCTCTGTCATTGTCCAGACAGGCTAGGAGCAAGAGATCAGGAGGCCGTGTAGAAAAGTGCAGTGAGGCAGACCTGCCAACTGGGCTCAATCCATTCCACCTCCACCCTCCCACCCCTGCCAGCAGGACTTACTGGCTGGGCCTGCATTGATCTGCCAGAGCCATCCACTGCCCCTGAGACAGAAGGGACCTGGCCTGGGCAGCAAGCATTGGCAACACGCTGAAAACCAGGATGAGTTGGGACAATGTATGTTTGAATTCGGCATTCATTGAACTTTTACGATGCCATTAAGGGCATGTGTGACGTAGTGTTAATTTAAGATAAAAGTTCTGTCTAAAAATGGTGTACAATACAGAAGTGCAACTACATTTTTACAGACCCTGAAATGAGGGAGTCTGGTGTTTTTCTGGCTTCTTAAAATTCCAGAATTCTATATACTCCTTCTCTCAGAATAGTTAATACACTATTAACCCAGCTTAATAGCTTTCAATAGTCACCTCTCCTTGGCTGCTAATGAACTGACAAAGGCCCATCCAATTCAAGGGAATATAGCCCCTAGCAGTCTCCGTAAGCTGTATTCAGCCACCCTGGTTGCCCCACCTCATTCTCCAGAGAGCAGGGCGCAGGGTCAGGCACTCATGGTAACTGGGCAATGACAAGGACAGGTGGCCCAAGAAGAAGGGGAAATACTGCAGCCTGTGGTAGGTAAGGGCTCATGGTAGGGTGCTCAGTACAAACACCTCTTACTGATAGGTAGCTTACAGTTTTAAAGATGAAGCTTGTAATATAAAAGACAAGATGGTGCATGTTCCCTGGGCTGTTAGTGAGCTGATGATAGCCCATTAAGCTCAAGGAAATATAGCCCTCATCAGTCTCTTACTAATGACAGTTTAGTACTAATCGATATTTAGACAACACAATCAACATCCAGACACACGTTTCCCCCATGCCTCTTCCGATAGCAGTTGGCAGCCAGAAATAACCGTTTGCTATGCTTATAATGCTGAGTTTATGAAGCAAATTGTGTACTTCATTGAGCACCTATAGTAATTATTGAAAGTGAAAGTAAAAATTCAAAGCAAAAGAAATTGGTCTTTGCATGTTGTCACCATCCTGCTTCTGGCTCAGAGAAATGTAGAGGCAACAGGGCTGGTGCAAGGATTTTTGCTGGAGCCCAAATGGCTGGGCTGCTCACAGCGCCGCACGCCGGCCCCAAATAACTGGAGGCGCACACAAGATAAGGGGCTCCCCACACCAAGCACAGGGAGCTGGGGAAAAGGAAAGCAAACCTGAGGCAGGGCCCTGAGAATCACCCCTCCTGTCTCGAGCTAGGTCCCTCTCCAAGCACAGAGCCAGTCAGGGGCAGGCAGATGCAGTTTCCAGAAGGGGCCTGGCACAGATGTCTATCAGGGAGTGCAGAGCCCCAGTTGGGGCTCGGTTCTCCTCTGGGATTTTCAGCCAGGGAACTAGTAGCAGAGCGGATCTCTGGGAGCCCCAACTCCTGAGATGGCCAGTGCCGGTCCCTGAGTGTCCCAATGAACTGCAGCAGGATTGCATGGTGTCTACACTCCATCGTGCACACATAGAAGCCCATTGTGTGCATGTGCCACTCTATGAATGCAATAGGCTGCCTTGGAGGATGGGTCTGATAGCCCATCCGGATCCACCCCCTCCCCTCCAAGCACCAAGATGGCGTAATTTCACTCCTTCCCCCCCACCCCATGCTATTTCCCACCAGGCAGCCTTTCCTTGTGTGATTCCTATTTACATTTTTAGGTGAATCACCTGCAGCCCTGAAGCTCTGCATTTTCCTATTAGCATTCGCAGGCTACCTGGGTCTGGGAATTACAAGAGGAAGCACAGAGGCACGTGTATGCTATTGGCTACTATGGGGCACTCCCCATCCTCATATACTTCCAACCCCCACCTCAAAATGGCTTATCACTATGCCAGACAACATTCTCCACGGCTCCCCCTTTCCTGCATCCCAGCTTCCCATCCCCAATCCCCAAAGCAGCTTATCACATGCCGGACTGCCATTTTCCGCTGCCCCCTTTCCTTCCTTCCCCCAAAATGGCTTAGTACTAGGCCAGACTGCCATTATCCTTGCCCCTTTCCTGAACCCTCACTTCTCACCACCTTACCTTCCCACCCCAGCTCCAGCAATGGATTCATGTGTTCAGACATCTGTTTTATCATTCATGTTTTATCTTTTATTATAAAATATAGGAAGGTGTAAGTCCTGGGCACTCATTGTTTGGGGATCAGCCCACATCTGCTGCAGTGGCCATCCTGTAGCAAGGCAACAAGGAAAGCCATTAGTTGAGACACACATGCCTCCACCTCCCTGTCCTACTGTTTCAGCCTTTGCACACCCTTCCCACCCAATTTAACAGCTGCTCTTCCTATCCAAGAAGGAATGGTGCCTCTCCTTCCCCCTCAGCCTGCCATCCCACCATGGTGCCTCTCCCACTGCCCACTTTCCACACTTACCATTCACATTAATTGCTGCTGTGTCCCATTGCTGTGCCCCAGCACTCTCCTGACCACTTGTGAACACAGTAAGAAAAAAAAATTCCACAGAATTAGATAGTAATAAATGGAAGTCTTTATCATGCAGGCGTGCAAATACAGCCCTCCACCCCACCCCCATGCATTAACTTACTGTTCTCCATCTTCTCTATGAACATTGCCGGCTCCAGTGGGGGAACAAGTATAGAGGGATCTCCGCTGCGTGTCACAGCTTCCGTGGGGGTAGCAAGAGCAGTTGAAGATGGGGGGGGGACACTCCTGTAGCCCTGGTCTGGACAGATATCAGCCACGCTGAAGTAATAACGGGGCTCAAGCAGGGGGGTGAGTGCTGTGGTGGCCGGGCCTGTCCCCTCACCACCTGCCTGAGCAAACACTGGAGGCAGGTTAGGAAGGTAGATCCCAGATTCAGATCTCGCCCACCTGGGTCCTCCTGACACAGATCTCTGTGTCATTCGCAGCCTCTTTCCAGGCAGGTTGGGCAGTTTTTCCCCAGGCAAGGATGCCCAGTCACCCACTGCACACCAGAGGAGACCTGACCTGGCCTGGGTGGCACACATTGGACACGCACTGCAAACCAGGATGAGCTGGGACAACTCATGTTTCAATCCAGTGTGCATTGGGCTTTTATGGTGCCAATGAGAGCAAGAGCAGAAAGAGGGGGAGGAAGCGATTGCTACTCAGAGCACTCTACATTTTTCACCTGCATGTCTATGGTGCTGGAGGACTTGGATGCAAGGAGGCTGCACACACAACTTAACAGACAAAATGCAGACACGTGGGGACACATTAGACTGGATTCATCCACATGGTGTCCCTGGACACCACTGTTAGTGGCAGGTAGTGGCAGGTAGCCACGTGGTGGGTGGGGACTAACATCAGACCAACTCCTAATAAACAAGCAGGTGGATACACACCTAGTGTGGGTTAATGTGGGCTATCATCTCATTTGTTTTCAGCTATAGTTTCTCTTAATTATTCAGATATTTACCAGTTACAGCATATAAAAGACTTTAAACAAGACAGGGAGGAACAGAAATAAAACCAATCCTTTTGGGAAAGCTGAACATTTCAGACTGTGTCAATTGCCATCGCAACCGTTAAATATTTGTTCCCTGGTGTCTTTCTTGATCACATCATTTCAGAACTTCATTGCTGTGATATCACTGTATCCGTTTTATATTTGCACTGGGTACATTTTGTTCTTTGAGAAGACTGGCATTTTATTTTTGTCCCTAAAAAAAAAAGGTCATTGTGTAGCAGGTGAATCACAGGAATAATTAAGAAAAATAAAGGGTCCCCCCCCCCGCAGCAGTAAGGTCCTCCAATTGAGGTCATCCATAAAAAGTGGCATTTTAGAAAAGTTGGTGCCTCCAAACCATTCATAAAATTTTATTTTATAATTATTTTTATTTGCAAAAATAGTTATTGACTATCTATAAAAGATGACATTTCATTAAATGAATGCCTTTCTTAAACTGACATTTAAAAAAACAAAAACTTACATACATGCTTAAGAAAAGGAAAGAAATCTTTATCATATATAATTCCTCCAGGATATGTCCAGTTTATTTCATTTTCCAGTTATTATCCTGATACATATATGTTGGAATCAATATAAAGAAAAAAGTTATGACAAAGTTATGCTTTGCTATTGACAACTCTTCAAGTAAAATATCAAAAATGATTGTCCTGACCCTCACTAATCTCAACTCCACTTAAAATCCCTGCTAAAGGCCAAACAGGAATGCTTATAAATCGTAGGAGAGAGAAATAAAATGTAGGAGATAAAAGAGACACATCAGTGACATTTTAGGGGGCAGAAAAATCAATCAGAGAAGAGAAGACAAATCCATCTCTTTCTTTGGGTAAGAGGATGAGAGGTATTACAGTTGCTGCATTTCTAAACTAGTTCACATTACATCTTTTTCTAGGCTGGGATCCAGCAAAGCACATCATGAGAGTATTCACATACCCCACTCCTCCAGCCTTTTGGGTGAGTGGGAAGGGTGGGGCATAAATCTAAATTTATTTATTTTATTTATTTATAAATATTTTTTAGCTGCCTCCTCATGCAAACGGCATCTTGGGGCAGCTTACAACAATACAAAAAAATTCATAAAACAATATTTAAAAACAACTTCATCAATACATTTAAAAAACAATCCCATATCCACACACCCCACAACTACCCAACCTTCACCTTCCCTTCGAAGGCCTGGGCGAACAGCCAGGTCTTGCAGGCTCGACGAAATGCCAGCAGACCTAGGGCCAGGCAGGCTTCCTCCAGGAAGGAGTTCCAGAGTCATGGCCCAGCCACCGAGAACGCCCTCTCCATTGTAGCCCCCCCATCTCACCTGGGGGACTTCCAAGAAGGCACCCCCAGTGGACCGAAGGGATCGCTCTGAGGCACGGAGGGTAAGGCGGTCCCCGAGGTACGAGGGGTCCAGACCGTGCAGGGCTTTATAGATCAATACCAACACCTTGAATCTGGCTCAGTACACTGTAGGCAGCCAGTGCAGAGCATGGAGCACTGGTGTTATGTGCTCCCGTCACCCAGTCCCCATAAGGAGACGGGCCACTGCATTCTGCACCAGCTGTAGCCTCTGAACCAGAAACAAGGGAAGTCCCACGTAGAGTGCATTGCAGTACTCCAGCCTTGAGGTGATGAAGGCATGAATAAGGGTGGCCAGGTCGGGCCTGGAAATGTATGGGCACAGCCTCCATACCAGATACAGCTGGTGGAAGGCGGTCTTAGACACCGCCTCCACCTGCTGAGCCAGACGGAGACCCGAGTCCAACACCACCCCCAGACTCCGAACCTGCTGGGCAATAGGAGGATGGACCCCCTCCACAAGGGGGGCCAGAACCTTCCCCGCTCTCCCCACCACCATCACCTCCATCTTATCGGGATTTAGTTTCAGTCTGCCCTGCCTCATCCAATCCGCCACGGCCTCCAAACATTGGGAAAGCAATGAGATGGCAGGACCTGGGACAGTTGAAAATGAGAGGTACAGCTGAGTATCATTAGCTCATATTGGTGACATCGCACCCCGAACCCTCTCACGATCTCCCCCAGGGGCTGCATATATACATTAAATAACAATGGAGACAGAATGGAACCTTGCGGAACGCCGTAGGATAAAGCACGGGGGCTAGATGTCTCAACCCCCAACACCACCCGCTGGCTTCTCCCCGAGAGGAATGAGCGGAACCACCCAAGGACAGTCCCGTCCAGACCTCCCAGGTCTTGCAACCGTCTCAACAGCAGCCCATGGTCCACGGTGTCAAAAATGGCCAAGGGATCTAGCAGGATCAGAAATGTCTAACACCCTGCATCCATCTCCCGGCAGAGATCATCCACCAAGACCACCAAGGCCATCTCAGTATCATAACCGGGGTGGAACCCAGATTGAAAAGGATCAAGGAAACCAATGTTATCCAAATGCGCCTGGAGCTACAGTGCCACTGCCCGTTCAATAACCTTCCCTAAAAAGGGAAGATTAGACACAGGTTGGTAGCCGGAGAGTGTGTCCACATCCAAAGATGGCTTCTTTAGCAGGGGGTGCACCACATCCTCCTTGAGACTGGGTGACAGCCTCCCCTGCCGAAGGGACGCATTGACTACCCTCTCCAGCACCATCCCCAAAGTCTCCCTGGAGGCTTTCACCAACCAGGACAGGGATGGATCTAATTCACAACTAGCAGCCCTAACAGACCCCAGAACATTTACTGACTGCATCGGTTGGCGTCACTTCCCAAAACTCATCACAGAAAGATCGACCGGATGGTGCCTCCATAACCTCATGCTCCTTGCCTACTGCTTCCAATCCGGTGTCAAAGTTACTCTGGATCTGAGCGATCTTGTCTGTGAAGTAGGTGGCAAACTCCTCACAGCGGGCCTGGGACAAGTCCCCGTCCAGGCGAAAGGAGGCCGGACTGACCAGCCCCCGCACCACCTGGAACAACTCCACTGGATGTGACTTCACAGATGCTATGAGGGCAGCAAAGAGCTCCTTCTTTGCTGTCCTCACAGCCTCAACATAGGACCGCAAATGGGTCCTATGGAGAAGTTGATCAGATTCAGAGCGAGTCTGACGCCAGCATCGCTCTAGCCTCCTAGCTACCTGCTTCATACACCACAACCCCTCAGTAAACCAAAGGGCCCTGCGGTGACAAGACGGAGGGAGGAGACATCTCGGAGCCACCCTGTCAATTGCCTCCTCCAGCAAGGTGTTCCAATGCCGGACAAGTTCATTGACAGAGTGGCCGTCTGGGTCTAAGGTTAACTCCCTCAGAGCCTCCTGGAACTGCTGTGGTTCCATCAGCCTCCAAGGGCGGACCAACCTAATTGGTCCATTCCCCTTCTGGAGGAGGTGTTCTGAGAGACTGGCCTGCAGGAGATAATGATCTGTCCATGACAAGGGCATAACCCTCACATCTCCCACTAACGGAACACCCACCTCAAGGCCAGAACAGAAGATCAGGTCAAGAATATGCCCCCCCCCCACATGGGTTGGGCAGTTGACCACTTGGGACAAGCCCATGGTTGCCATGGTGGCCATGAACTCACGCTCAGCTCCTAAAATGTCGGCGTCGGCATGAGCGTTGAAGTCCCCCAGGACCAAAGTCCTGGAGGAGCTCAGCGCCACCTCCAAGGTCAGCTCTGCTAGAGTGGCAAGGAAGGGGCCCTGTATATCAGCAGCACCCCAAGCTTGCCCGCAGCCAAATCAAACACCACATGGAGGGCTTCAATACCTGAAATCTCCCGGACTGGATATCTCCTAACTGGCCATCCGTCTCTAAAAACAATAGCTACACCTCCCCCCTGGCCCCCCGTGCAGGGCAGGTGCCTCACGGCATACTCAGGTGGAACGAGGTCCACAAAAACTGGTCCTTCCTCCTCATCCAGCCAGGTCTCAGTAACGCATGGGGTCCGCAGCCTCATCCAGGATCAAGTCCCGGATCACTGGGGCCTTATTCACTACGGACCTTGCATTCAGCAGCATCAGCCCTTTACAGGTGGAGCTTAGACCCTGATCCTCCCTCACCCCCAGTGGGGTGTGTGTGACTCTCCTAACCTCTACCAGGCACCGTGGTCCCATGGGAGGGCAAGTCACCGGTCCCCTCGGACCATACTGTCCATGCCCCATAACCACCCGTATAGCAACTCCCCCCCTCCCATCTGCACCATCCTGACCCCCACCTTTTGGCTGTTCGCCCTTCCTCCAGAGAGTCCCCCCCTTTTCAAACCCCTCCCCACTCCCACTCACTTCTCCCCCCAAAACCCCTTACCCTTAGCCGAGCCTCCTGCTGCCACCAGGGGCCGGCTTTGGATATCTTACCCTTTCACCCCCAATCTCCCCCTGCCACTGGGAGTTGGGCAAAGAAACCCACCTCCCACCACCACATGAACCCTCTCCCAGCACACACACCCGCTGCCACCAGTAAATAAATAAATAAATGAATTGTGGACAGAGTGAGAACTAGATGAGAATAGCAACAGAAGCTTCACCGCCTTCCTACAGCTCCCAGCATGCCTTATATAAGGCTGGGAGCCAATCAGTAAGTTGGCAGGTGTGTCCACACCCTGAACCAGGTGTGGGAGGGAAAGGGAGGGTAATACACACCAATGGGGGAAAACTGCTTTAGTACAAGCCAAGTAGTGGCACAGGGGAAACATTGGCTGCCAACCAGACTCCAAGACTATGGGTTCAAGGGTGAGCCATGACAGCAGGTCCCCCCCGCAAATGGTTTGGAAGTAGCCGTAGCTGTTCTAATGTCAGAAGGAAATTGGGCCACCATCTTTGCTCTGGGAACATGGTGGGAAACATAGTCCAGCATGCTCCCAGAGAATCAGAGGCAGCCACTGTTCTAATGCTCTCTGGGAGCATGCTGGGAAATGTAGTTGAGTATGCTCCAGAGAGCCAGCAGCGGTGATGGCTCCACTCCACAGTGATTCACTGTCTCCGTCCGCTTTGACTCCATGGACTGCATCCCTCCTTAAGGTGAGTTTTCTCTCCTCCTTTCCAGCCTGATGCTCCCCCCCTGAAATTTTTATGCTGCCCCCCCCTTCTGCCTGCCATGCCCTCCTTGTTTGGTCACATAAGGACAGAAGGACACATAAGGGGACTCAGTCAAATACACAGTAAAATGTCTACCAAGTACCAAGTCTAACCAAGCATGCATCGGTTGGATAGCTTCCGGAAATTCGAGCTCAATCCTAGACTACTCACTAATACTTGTGAATAAAACTAATTATGTTTTATCTCTAATATTAATATCTAAGAGATAAAGCTTCCTGTAAAAATCAGCCCCAGCACCTGTGCCTACTGCCTACCTACTCCCCACCTCTGCAACCCCTTTTTCCTCCCATCCATTTTCAATAGACTTCTGTTCCTTTAGCTTCGTCTTTACCATCACTCCCTTCTATTCCTCCCCAACTCTACATAGAATCAGCTCCTTTCTTCAGTCCCCTCTGACTCTGGATCTTCTACCTATATCTTCAGAATTACTGACTCTGCCTTTCTGCAATGTCTCTGAAATACCTATGGGGGCTAGCTTTGCCATGATCCTACTGTGAGTAACAAGAGCAAAATCTTTTAGGGTGTATTAGTACTGCTCCAGGCAAGCAGAGAGTAGATAGCAAAATAAACAGGTTCAGCTGCCCTGGGGATATCAATGAAGCTACAGGCTACAGGAGGAAAAAATGCACATTTTGAGAAATATATTTACATTTGTTGCTTTAAGCTTTTCACAGGGAGGTGTAAAAACAAGTCGGTCAGAGAAAGACAGTTTCACTTCCTCAAGCTTTGCAAGCATCGCTTTGTTCCTTCCTTGCATCAGGCTAAGAAAAAAAAAGAGAGTTTAGCAGAATTTTTTACACACACCATTTTTACACTGCTTGTATTGGCAGGTGTTTTAAATAAAGCAAGATGAAATATTACTTCCTCATAGCATCCAAGCAATGGTAGTGATACAGTGGCTAAAGCCACACAAGACAGGGCTGGCCAGATACCCAGCCCACCCTGGGGAGAGTGAATGTAGCCATTGCACTTTGGACTGGTGAGGAAGGGCAGTCCAAAGGAGCAGCCCCTCCCTTGTGGCTATCATCAGCCCCTCCATGCCTTGGGTCTGGCCAAGTAGCCTGCTGTGCTGCAGAATTGGGCCCACTGATGCTACAGAACTGATGGGGGAGGGGAGGCTTGGCGGAGTACACGCACTCTTCCTGCCCACCAAACAGCTGATTAAGGGAGAGAAGACCTAGAGGAGCACCTGCATTCTCCCCACCCGCTAAACAGTTGATCGGAGAAAGGGATCTGGAGGAAAGCCCAGTTACGTCATCTGCAACCTTGGTCGATATTCTTGCCACCCCTTTATCCAAGTCATCAACAAAGATGTTGAATAGCACCAGACCAGGAGAGAGCCCCGTGGGACCCCACTTAATGCCTCCATCTAGTGTAATGATCACTCTAAGTACAGTTCTTCAACCACCTGTGAATCCACCTTGTAGTGACTTCCAGCCCACACAGTGAAAGCTTGTCAATGGGTGAAAACAGACATGACGCTAACCACCCTTGGTGGTCATTTATGCATGTTTCAGGACTGCATACGGCACCAATACAGCCCTGAAACATGCATAAATAACCACCAAGGGTAGTTAAAGGGTGATTAGCGTCATGTCTGTTTTCACCCAATGAGGACTTTATTGTAAACCTATGTCAAATGCTTTGCTGAAATCAAGATAATATCCAGAACATTCCCCTCATCTACTAAAATACTCATTCTATCAAAGAAGACAAGTTTAATCTGACATCACTTGTTACTGACAAATCCACGCTGACTACAAGCAGTCACTGCATTTTCATCAAACTCTTACAGATTGACTTTAAACTTCATTGCTGTTTGCAAGAATACGAGGGTTAAAGCAAGAAGAAAGGGGTGGTACGTACCTCTGCAAAGAAGGGGTGTTGAGCTGCCAAGGGAAAGTCCTACTCTGGAGGAGAGGATCATCTACGCCAGGGGGAGGGAAACATTTCCCCTCAGTTGGGCCACTTTGAAAATTAGTACAAGCTCCATAGGCCACGCAGGAGAGGAGAACAGAGGTGCTTAAGTGGAAAATAACCCAGGAGTCATGACAGAGCCTTGTGGGGCCCCACTTTATGGGGTTAGAAAATGAATGGTCCAGATCATGAATCTACGGCATGGATCTATCCCCCTATCGTTGAATGCATGCTTCTGTTGAAGGCTCACTCTTTCAATTCATGGGTAAAGACTGGATCTACAGGCTAGATCCAGGAACTAGAAAGGGGCAAAATAAAACCACTGAAGGCAGGATTTGACCTGTGGGCTATTTCTGATCTACACAGATCAGGGGAGATCTCCTTTATTTATTTTTCTCCTGTGCAGTCCCCTGCTGTCTGACAAAACTTAGTACTCCCTTGTTTGACTGTCTCTTGCACAGCATGTCTGCAGCAGTGATTGCTTGCTATCCTGATCTTGCCCCTTCAGGCCTGGCCCCAAGGTTTGTGAGGCCATGTGTGGAGCCTAATTTACATAATCAGGCCCCACCTAATTATGTAAATGTGTAAATGTACATAAAATGTACTCCCTCTGGACAGGAAGGATTCCCATTCTCCACACCTCCAAGCACCCATGGAGAAGCATGGCCTCCTCATGCTTCTCCTCCCCCCTCCCAGTTTGGCACCCCTTGGCTGCTTTACCTGGTGCTTAGCCAAGCGACTATAGACAAGCATGGCCTCCCAATGCTTCCCACACCTCCCCAGCTGAGCGTCTACAACCACTCCCCAGGAGTGGTTCCACTGAAGGGGCATCTGGGTGGGCAGTGAGGCAGGCACAGAGAGACTAACTGCATCCACTGTCTTACTGCTGGAGGGGGGTGAGCTTAGCCAGTCTGGCTTCCAGGACCTGTTGCTTCTTGGTGCAGCCTGTGCCTTGTGCACTCATGCAGTGCAACTGGTCCAGAGGCGCTGCTATCCAACACATAAGATACCCAAAATACAGCCAGCCTATTAAGTGCGTTATGCCATGAAAAGAAACATATATATATAACCAGTTCAGTTGTACCCCCATAATCAATTCATGCTGCCCCACCCCATAACCAGTTCATTTGCTCCCTAGTCCCCCATATAATCAATTCACGCTGTCCCCCACCCATAACCAGTTCATTTGCGCTCCCAGGGCAGCGTGAATTGATTATATGGGGTGTGATGTATCCCGTATAAAAAGCATATATTTTTGACCATCTGTGTTTCACTATGTTGAACATTAGACTAAGCCTTTGAATGGTTAATTTCTAATGAACTGTCTTTAGAATGTTCTTTTGGCTGTAATTTTGGAGAAAGATACAATCAAGTCTGTCTTTCTCAAGAAATCAACATTTTCTGTTGACCATTCTCAAGATACGTGAGTCCCAAGCAGGGCAGGAAGAGGCTTTGTTTGTTTGGATTTTACTCATTGTTAATCCTATCTTAGATGATAGTCATCTGTTTTAGTATGTATCAACAGACTTCTTACTATGTGCTCTGAGAAAGCCCTCCCTGTCAGCAGTTTTGACCTGCCGTCATTTTTAGCCGACTTCCAAGAATTTCCCTCCATAAGAAGGGAGAGGAGAACTGGATTTATGATGCATTGAGTCAACCAAAGCAATAATACTTAGAACATATGTTATATCTTATAGATGTTAAGATCTTTGAACTTGTAACAGGGCTGTTCCTTGAACAGAAATGTCCTCTTAAGTCATGTATTTTAACTGACACTGTTTCTTTTGTACTATGTCTTTATTTGAACTTAAGTGAACTATTGCTTTATATTTATATTATTCTTAAGTGTCATAGCTTCATTTATAAATGAATTGTCTTTACAATACTTTGCTGAGCAGCTGGCTTATTAGCATAGTGTAAACTGAGTTTCCATATATTGGAAAAGAGCGCCCTGTATCCAGACCAGATCATGTCAGGTCTGAACCATTAAGTGCAAATTCCCTTCAAGGAAACTGAGGCACAATACAACAGGGGGTGCCAATGAACTGGTTGGAGGTGGGGGTTTAAAGAAAATATTCCTGTTAGCAATAACTTCATTAAGAAGAGTTAGTGAAATAGCAGCCATAATATAATCTCAGAACCATATTTGCAGATTTTTCAAGATAGAATAGATATTGCTTTACATCCTAAATTCCTACCTAAGATAGTATAAGTAAGACAGTTCTGAGAATGTGGCTCTTTTTACATGGGCCTCTCCCACCCACGAACATGCAGATTTCTGCATGTTCATGGGTGGGGAGCCCCATGGGAATGATGCGGTGCACACACCCACAGTGAGTGGGGGTGCGTGAGTGTGCGTGCCCACCTAACACACATTCCCACTTACCCCCACTCGTCCCCACGCATGGAGCAACCAGGGAAAATGGCAGTTACTCCATGAGTGCAGATGAGTGGGGGGTGAGTGAGGATGCATGTGTGACCATGTACACACCCCGCCCACATTCTGGTGCACCCACAGACCCCCACCCTCCCCCACCAGGCAGAGTCATATAAAAACAGACTGTGAGGAGCCACTCAAAGAAGAACAGAAGATTGCTGCCTTGTAAATAATGTTCTTCAAGATGCCTTTGAACATTCTCACAACACCCACCCTTCCAGCCCCGCATGGGATTTTTTTCTTATATTCCTAGAAAGGGTTGGAAGGAACTGTCATTCTGAGCGGGGAGAGTGCTTTTTATACTAGAGGAGCTCAAGACCATCATGTGGTCTATTATTTGAATAGGGTGAGCATACACAACCCAGTTGTGAGAATTTGAGAGTCATCTCGAAGAACCTTCTTTACAAGGTAACAACCTTCTGATCACTCATATGAGGAGGAGTTGTTTGTAAATAAACAGCTTTATCATGTCCTGCTGCTGCTGCTGCTGCAACCTACTAGCAGGCAGAGGCAGGTGAGGGATGGGGACCAGAGCCAGGGAGGGTAGGCAGAAGAAATTATTGGGGGAGAAGCTGGCTGCAGCCTTCTGCCCAGCCAGAGAAGCGCAGGGCCCCAGCTGGCCACGGGGTCATGTGCAGATGCACATGTGGCACGTGCCTGGGGCCGGCCCTGTGCCCCTTGCTTGTTATAAGTACCCACCTCCTGCACAGTACCACAGCCTTGGGGGAGATAAGAGGGGAAAGTATTTAACTTTACAGGTATTCCAAAATAGCATACAAACAAACAGATCAAGCATAGTTGTGAGAACATGCCATTAGTGACAGAGCCAGATTTAAAATCTCTGAGCCCTTTATCCTAATTCCACACACTATCTGTATCTACAATAGATGAAATTTAATGTGGACAGGCGCAAAGTGATGCACATTGGGGAAAATAATCCAAATTATATGTAAACAATGCTTGATTCTAAATTAGGAGTTACCCCTCAGGAAAAAGACCTGGAATTCATTGTGCGCAATACATTCAAATCCTCAACTCAGTGTGTGGCGACAGTCAAAAAAGCAAACAGAATGTTAAGAACTATTCATAAAGGGATAAAGAATAAAACTGAAAATATCATAATGCCTCTATATAAATCTATGGTGTCAACCACACCTGGAGTATTGTGTGCAGTTCTGGTTGCCCCATCTCAAAAAAGATATAATAGAAATAGAAAAGGTACAAGGAGGACAACAAAAATTATAAGGGGTATGGAACAGCTCCCCTATGAAGAGAGACTGAATAGGTTTGGGCTCTTCAGCTTGGAGAAGAGACAACTGAGAGGGTATATAATAGAGGTTTATAAAATCATGAGTGGTGTGGAACACATAAATATTTACCCTCTCAAATAGTACTAGAACTAGGAGACACTCCATGAAACTAGCAAGTAGCAGGTTTAAAACAAATGAAGTATTTTTTCACACAACACACAATTAAGTTGTGGAATTTTTTATTAATTATTATTTATTATTAGCATTTGTATAATGCCAGCTGTGTACCTGGAGCTTTACAGAGCAAATAAGTTAGACACGGTCCCTGCCTATGGCTTATAATCTAATAGACATGGTGGGGGGAGACAAGGAGAAGGGACATACGAAGAGACAAGAGATCAATAACTTTCAAGTGGATACGAAGTCTCAGGTGCACGTGCTTGGCTTGGTTTCAGTTAGGCAGGAGTCTGCAGGGAGGGCAGACAGTAAATATTGAGAGGAAAGTTCTAACAGGCGTTGAGAAAGGCGTGGAGGAAGAGGTGGGTTTTGAGGAGGGATTTGAAGGTGCGGTGGAAGGGTCAAGGTGAATGTGGGCAGGGAGGGCGTTCCAGGCATCAGGCGCAGCAAGGGAGAAGGGGTGAAGGTGGCTAGGGGAGCAGGGGAAATGAGGGAGAGTGAGGGAGGGGGCAGAGGAGGAGCGGAGAGTGCGTGCAGGAGTGTGTAAGGAGACTAGGGCTGAGAGGTAAGGGGGAGCCAGGTTGTGAAGGGATTTATAAGTGACTACCAGGAGTTTGTGAAGGATGCATTTGTGAAGGGGGAGCCAGTGAAGTGAGGAGAGGCGAGGCTGCATGTGGTCGAAGCGACAGGCTGAGTGGATGA
>QEPC01000985.1:661606-674302 GCA_003113815.1 Sphenodon punctatus | reverse complement strand
ATGTGGTCAAGGCCAGTAGTATAGCTGGGTTTTAAAAAGGATTGGACAGGTCTCTGGAGGATGGTTCCATTAGCAGCCAGGTAGGTTTGGGGAATGTAACCTCTTACTGTCAGGGGGTGGGAGTGAACAGCAGGGAACAGATCGCCCCATTGTGACCTGCTGGATACTTCTTCCAAGAGACTGAGATTGGCCACTGTCGGAGACAGGATGCTGGGCTTGATGGACCCTTGGTCTGACCCAGTATGGCTTTACTTATGTTCTTATTAGGACTGTAGTGGAATGTCGCAGTGGTAGCTATTTCCGCCAGAAACAGCGTTTCCGCAATTAGCGGTATGGCATGGCAGAGGCTTTCATTCCGCTAGTTTCATTCTGCTGCTTCCGCAGTTCCGCTAATTTCATTCCGCTACTTCCACAGGCTTCGCAAAATAGCGGAAACATGACATTTCTGCTACTTCCGCCATTCCGTCAGCACCACAAAATAGCAGAACAGCGGTTTTCCAACAATTTCCGAAAATTCAGCAATTTTCCGAGTTTCCAAATTTGCAGAATGTCAGCGGAATTAGCGGAATGTCAGCAGAAAAGCCACGGTGTGGCGCGGGCAATTCCAAAATGGCAGAATGGAATTGCGGCGCGGTAACAGCTGCTGCCACATCAGCCCTAGTTCTTATACCACCCCACCTCTCCAGTACTCTCGTCTGTTTTCTTTTTAGATCTCTCACCAAGATACAAGAAAAATCCTGATTACCAAGACATTTTTTTCAGCTGAAAAACTTGAATAATTCTCTCTCTTATCTTGCCACATCCAGTCATCTCTCTAATTCTGCCCATCCTTCAACCCCCTCTCCAATGTGTGAAAAATAATGGATTAGATCTTAGTCACTTCAGTACATGGTGAGAATAATGAATGCATGTTGTGATCAACTGCATTTTCTTAAGTAAAATGCCTTTCATCAGGCAAATGTACAGCATAGTTCTCTCTTGTGACTACTGCAGGCATGTTCTTTGGCTCCGGAAAAATGAGATGTGTTTCATGTCAAAGAGTTTTATATTTTCCTAATGTAAAAACTATATTTTAAAAAATGAGTTCTCTGTAGCAGCTGTTGTTTGAGCTGTTAAATGATAATTGCATCTAAGTGAATGGTATTCTTCATGAACATTCTTCTGTATCAATAAAAAAAATATCTTCTTAAACATTTCAAAAGCACATATTCTTTCATTTGTGGGTTTAGGTTTTCTTCAAAGGTTTTCTACACCATCTTATTACCTTCTTGACTCAGAACCTTCTAAAAGTGGCTCACAAAAGGTTATTTGATAAAGATCTGAAGACATGGCAAAGCCTTTGATATATAATGAAATAATTGGGAATCATCCCTCCACACACCAAAGTAAGACAATGTCTCTTTTTAAAGAAACATTATCTACTTGGCATATACTGCTAGAATAATGGTTAACCTCCCTATTTGCTGCTGCGACAAAAATCACTTCAGTGAATTGGAATTAATGCTTTTTCCTCCATAGAGTTTAAGCTACCCCCTCTAGCATGTTGCCAATTAGCAAAATAAGCACAATGGGCTTTTCTTACCTTGAAAAAGGAGTGGACAGACTGAAGGTGCTCCCCACATTGATAGAACTCAGGGGATGTTATCGTAATTTTGTGATCCAGGAAAGGATATTCACAAAATTTAATTTTTATACAACTGAGAAAGAATGAATCATTTTAAATCTGTTTTTAAGTGGTTAATAGAATGTTGAGAGGGAAATCCATGGCATGGGTGTGCCAGCTGAATGAATATCAAAGAGCATATCTTTTTATCCCCTGTGCTTAGTGCAGCATAAACAGACAATTTCAAGGAGAAACAAAAAAGAGAAGCTAATAAAGTTGCACCCAAATTAAAAATGCAACTGGACTTTTAGTAAACAATGCAAGAGCAAGCATTGTGTGTATGACTTAAAAATCTATATTTTCCACTCCATATGTTCTTGTATCATGCTATCAATACTGGCAGGGCTTAGAGGCATGATTGCCCATACATTTTGTAAGGTGACAAGGTTTCCAATTTATCCACAAAGCCAGTATTTTTCCTCTTCTCCCTGCCCATTACATGCCCCCTCTTTTATATAGCTGAATGCATCATTCAGAAGGAGTAGCTTATTTGTTGAATGTCGTTATTTGCTGTTCACAGTATGTTCTCAAGCAGCTCACAAAACTCTTTAGTTAAATAATTATTTGAAGCTTGAGAACAGCCGCCCCGAGCTGTTTTAGGAGGGGCAGGGTAGAAATTTGACAAAATAAAAATAAATAAAAATAAATATACCAACTTTGCAAATTCACCACCAGTTTGCGAGCTCCATGTTGAAATTCATGCTGCGGTATGCAACTTAAGTCAAGGAGTATTGTTTGCTGATTGGATGCATAGGTACCTAACCAATGCAGCAATTTAGTGCATGGCAATTAATTGTACCATTTGGAATATATTTTTGGTGACTGAAAGCAATCAGATTCAATTTCTATCTATGACATTCAAAATGTGCTTGTTCCGGTATAGTGTGGATGTCAGTATTAATACAGAAAGCAAAAATGGGGAAGAAGAGAATACAATTTGATGAGTTTTTATTTTGGATTGTGATAAACACTTCCCAGTTTATTTTCCTGCTATTAAATCAGTTATACTGTGTGTACTACTTGGTCTCCCTCCCCCTAATTTCCCTCGTCCATTCTGCATGTTGCCTCTCTCTCAGACTTTCATTTCCCCTCTTTCCCTTCCATTATGCTGACCTGCCGCTCTGGTCTGTTGAGCAGAGCAATACTGATTAGAACAACTGGTTATGGCAGATGTTGATTAGAAGAATCTCACTGCCGCTCTGCTGCTAACCAAGACAGAATGGAAGGGAAGCAGAGACAATCCTCAAAAGGGAGAGTGGGACCACAAAAGCTGAGGGGAGGAGAGAGACACACGAACCTACAGCCCCCACTGTTTGAACACCAGGCCCTGTTTGCATATATTATTCAGTGACCTAAACTGTCTGTGTATTGATCCCATTCAAAGTAAACAAAAGGCCACATCTAAATCTCAACTGTCAACATAATATTCATGAAGACACCTCATTTTTTCCGCCTCATCACAACACCTAAAAACATCTTGCTCTATGAGTGAAAAAAAGTCCAGGAAGGACAAGGGGAAGAGAAATAGAAGAGAGCACAACTGGAAGGGAGGTGACAGACCCATGATAATTTTGGCAGAGAAAAAGGGACTCCTGCCACAGGGTCTCCTGTAGCCTTGAGGAATTTTCCCAAGCTGGGGAACAGGAAGGTGTGGATTTGAATCTCCCTTCCACTGCCTTGTGCTTGCTATATATCATACCCCTCCCCCCCACCCTCCCAACACCATGCTTGCAGGATAAGAAATTAGGAGCGTCTCACTCATTTTCTAAATAGTCTTGAACTAAAACGCATATTGAAAGTGAATATCAAATTAGATTGACTCAGTATATTCAAATCCGTTTTGGTGAATAACAGTATTCACTTCTCGTTTTGTTTGTTGTTTCTGGTTTGTGTACATTGTCATGCACTAAATTGCATTATGTTCACCTCAGCGTTTACATGGTTCATTTTAGTGGTGTTGTTTGATAGCTTTTAAAAATGTGATTGTTGCATTACTTCACACAGTTGGATCAATCATAGAACGTGGCTCCCCAGAGCAGAACACGGCTCCCCAAAAGGAGCCAGGCCATCACGTTCTAAGCCAGCTGAAACTTTTGAAAGTCATCAAGGGCAGCCCCATGTGGAGCACATTGCAGTAATCTAGCCTTGAGGTTATGAAGGTATGGATGATGGTGGCCAAATCTGAATCAGGGAGAAAGGGCTGCTGCCTTCTCATCAGATTAAATTGGTGAAAAGCTCTCCTGGCCACCGCCACTACCTGATGTTCAGGTGCAGCGAGGGGTCCAGAAACACTCCAAGACTACAAAACTGAGTAACCATAGGGGACCTGACCCTGTTGACGACAAGAGTCCCAAACACCTCCAAGTCACAAGGTCGACTAACCATCCAAACTTCAGTCTTGTCCGGATTCAGCTTCAATAGATTCACCCTCATCAGTCACCAACAGCAGTCTGGCATTGGGTAATCAGTGAGACGGCAGGATCTGGGTCAGATGAAAATGAGGTAGATTTGGGTGTCATTAGCATACTTATAGCACTTCACTCTAAACCTCGCCCAGTGGCCTCAGATACACACAGACAAGATGGAACCCTGAAAAACACTCCAGAGCAAGTTCCGAAAGCCAAGCAATATTCCTTCACCACTCTCTGTGTCCTCCCCAACAGGAATGATCAGAACCACTTAATAGAAGTCTCATGTACCACTGCCAGTTCCCGCAGTCGTGTCAACAACTTATGATCAACTTTGTCAAAGGTTGCTGAAAGGTCTAACAAGAGCAACAGGGCACAGTTCCCTTTGTCAGTCTCAAAACATAGATCATCGACCCAGGCCAGAAGTGCACAGTTTCTGTAGTATATTTTTCGGAAGAAAACCTGACTGAAATGAGTCTGGGAACCCAGTAGTATCAAGATGACCCTGAAGCTGCTGGGCAACCATCCATTCAATAACCTTCCCTAGAAAGTGAAGGGTTAGAGACAGGGTGATAGCTGGCCAGGAAGGCAGCATCCAAAGATGGTATATAAAGATTATAGCATGACTCTCAAAAAAGGTAGCATCACCACTGGCACTAGGCACTGGGGAAAGTACCAATCAAGTGAATGAGACTCACATCGCTTCTTTCTCTGTCATTTCAGTTCTATTTGTCGATTTTCTTCCTTGTTTCTTTTCCACTTCTGATTCTCTTTTCTTTTCCATTCTGTTCTGCTTACACACTCAACATGGGGGGTAAACAATATTTAATGATTCTACAGATGGCCAATTTGCTCATTAGTGGACGATTCCAATTTAGTTATGATGAGGAAGTTATTTTCATTTACTCTGTGGGACATGCCACTCAGGAGTCCAGAGTTTCACATAAATATTTCTCCTGGTCCTGGACTTTCCACCAAAGCGTTATTTTTTCCTTTTAAAAACAGTTGAAACTAAAAACATTGGCAAAATTGGTTTGGGGGGCAGGAGAACTGCTTTGCCCCCACCCCATCGTGATATGACCAAGCCCCATTCTGAGTATCATGGCATCTTGATGCATGGAAAAAGGATGTGAATATTTTGGAAAAGGGGCAGGATGTAGGGGGTTCCCACTCCTTTCTGATGTGACCATGTCCTTTTTTCCCAAGCATCATGATACTCAGAAGGGAAGGGGTGAGGTGGGGTACAACCGTACCCCCTTGCATTCCTCCCTCAATGCCTATAGTAGCAACCAATGGTAGCATAATATAAAAGATCGTATAAAAGGCTAGACATACACGGCTTTCCCTTATGGCTTCATCATCACTGATGCTTTCTCCTGAAGGTGAAACATAGGGTTCAGGTCATCTGTATTGCAACTGGAAACATGGGCAAAAGAAGAGTGTAATTCAGAACAGCTGTGAGGTCATTCTCAGCTTCATCTGAGAGTACTGGCAAAGTCATCTGTGAAGGCATTTTCAGTAGCTAGTAGGGCTTTTCATTCAGCTTCAGAAAAGAGCCCAAAATAGAACTATTCAGGTTTCAGACCTGAAATGCAAGTAGTGCACCATTATAGTCAGCTTTGGCAGTAGGGGGGTGGTTTGGCTGACAGAAAAGTGAAGCTTTTAAGACACACGTGCTGAGAGGAAGAACACCTATGAGCAAGGAGGGGAGATTGAGGGAGAGGTGGGGGAAGGGGCAGCATGAGCCCATTCCTGACTGAATGAGTCTTGCTTTTCATTTCCCAAATGTCAGTCAAACATGGCGGGGGGAGGAGAGAGAACTTGGCCGCTCTTCTAAGAACAGTGTTTTTCTTTCCTTACAAACCTGACAAACTGCCAGAGTCACAGTGCATGCCTACACCCACAAGCCTCCAACATAGAATCCCCAGAAATATAACTATATACTACAGACAAAAATATAAATACTAGACAACTTCCACCCTCAGCCCTAATGGTTAGTGTCTTCTTCTCCATACAGGGTTCTTGAACTGTAGCTCATCTTGCACTTTAAAACTGAAGCTGGTGTTCACCAAAGTCAGAGCTTTGCCTAACCAAGTCATTGTTGGGCACCCCAGGTATGGTCTAGACTCTGGTTGCTTTACATCTCAGACTCTGATTGGGTTTGTGTGCTAATCTGCATACCCAGCACAATACTAAAATTAGCCTGTAAAAAAAGATGTATTTCCACCCATGGGGCATAAATGTCCATTCATAGAGTATGTCACACTTTAGTATGTTATAAATCCTGTACCTGCCCCTCATAATACACATCTTTAATACACATCATGTATAATCTTATTATATGAAAGCAGATCTTTACCATGTGTGGAAAGAGTGGAAAAGGAGAGCCTGAGAGCTGAAGCAGAGAGAGACATGGAAATAACGTAGAAATGGGTGGGGAGGGGAGCAGGAGAGTAGAATAGACAAAAATGGAGGCAGCTGGGTGGTGATATGGAGAGGAGAGAGAGGGTGTTTTTAAACAAGCAAGGCTTGCTGCAGTCCACTGAGTGGCACACTCAGGTGGAGATGAAGCGCATGTGGAGGAATTCCAAAGGGCAGCTCCTACCGCAGCAGCCACCTCACACCCTCCCTGACATGGACCATGGGGGAGTGGGAAGCACACCGGGTTGGCCTTTAAAATTGATGTGTCCAAGGCATGAGCGCTGGGGAACCGAGCTCCCCAGTGCTCAAAGCCAGTTCCTGTGACTTGCAAAGGCCATGTCACCCACCCACAGTGCCTATGAGCAGGGGACCTGTTTGCTGGCATGTGGACACCCCCAGTTGAGATGGGATGGGGATGCATGGGAGCCCATTGCCACGCATTTTTTTTGCCTGCCCTGCACGGCGCACTCTGGATTTCTCAGCAGAGCATAATGAATGGGTGCTCAGTGGCTCATGGGAGAGCATGTTTCCCCCCAACACCACCTTCAGACAGGCAGTTGGATGAGTGGCTCCTAGGGATGTGCAAACGCGGTTCGGAAGTTCGGAGTTAGGACCAAACTCGAATAGTTCAGTCGACTGAACTGAACTTTCAAACCGAACTCGAATTCAACCAAACTGTTTGGTCAAATCTGAACCAGTTCAGAAGGTCAAAAAACTCAATTTTGAATGTACGAACTCAGTTCGGAATTCGACCGAACTCAAATAGTTTGGTTGACCGAACTGAACGTTCAAACCCAACTTGATTTTCAAACCGAACTGAATTTCCAAACTCGGTTCTGTTCGCACATCCCTAGTGGCTCCTGGGTGGCCAGACGTGGTAGCATCTTGTTTAAAAACACCTAGAGTGAGACAAGCAAAGCAAGGTGAGTGTGTACTAAATTATTCTGCTGAAGTAGTGAACTCATTAATGTGATGTCATGTACAGCTGATAAGCTTATCTCAAATTGTCACAGCTTTGCCAACTCCTCCTCCTTCTTTGATGCATGACATACTTTATACAACCTCTAATTGAATTCTCCACATTGTGATGCACAGCTATTTTGCAGTTGTTATACAGTCCTTGCATCATAGTGTAGTGCAGACTGTCACTGCTTCATCCTACATAGATGGGTTTTGACTGAGCATTGTTTATTACCACACCCTTTTCTTATCTCCAGTCACTGCTTATGACCACAGTCTTCTCCTCTCCCCAGACTTCCAAGAGAACTAAGAGAGCATGCCTCTGAGATGAACAGGAGATGTAGCACCTGAAGGCCGCACCCTTTCTCTATGGGGAATTGAGCCAGACTTTTGCCTTGAGTGAATTTTAAAATCCTGAATAATCCTGCTCAGCAACAGAGCTTATCTCTGTCCACACCACTCTCCAAGAATAGAAGAAAACCACTGAGCCATGCAAAAATGTTTATAACCTTACCTGAGCTCTGTGATCTGACTCTGAGTAACTCAGTAGCTCTGCTATGCAAAGTCAGTAGAATCAATTTAGACATGAAGCTTGGTCTAATTGTTTCAGGTCTTGGCTAAACTCTTTCCATTGGTTTCCCAGCACCACATCACTTTGTAATTTTTCAGCTACAGCACATTTCCTGTGGCTTCTTTGTAAAAGTCAGTTTACACCTATCATACTTCATGTTTAGATTAACTACCTTTCACATGTGTCCTGCAGCTTCAAGTCTGTTGCAGGGTAGAGTTTGCTTTAAGCAAGCAATTACTTATCTTCTCTGAGGGTGTAAGCTTTGCTTTCCCCAAGAATTTAGGGTAAAGAATGACAGCAGGGATGGGTCAGATTATGATAATGTAGCTTGAGAACCAATCCTACACATTTGAAAATATTAGCTCTGCAATTTGCCAGTGTTCATTCTTACATAAGCTTTGGTGCGATTCTGCACCATTGAATTACCTGGTAAATTGTACAGCCTCCTCCTATCATGGCCAGTAGGCACAGTGCTTTTGAGGATGCTTTATTAAAATGCCCTTAAGATATAAAACCCAACTTTGAAGTAGAACAGTAGGAAGCTGCTTGAGTAAGATGAAGATCAAAGACAGTGGTATCCCTATGGCCAGGGTGAGTTAGAACTTGTTTTTAGAGGAGACATTTTTTGTGAGGAATGATTCCTCACTGATAGAAGAGGGTGAGAAAGACTCTTACAGCTCATACCCACCCCCTTCTTTCAAGTGTTTCTCCTCTGGTTTGCTTCTTATTCTTCCTGCCACTATTTTCCCTAGTCCAGTCTCTTTCCACTGATATTCTCTTTCCCATCTCTTTTTCTAAAACTGGGGCCGCATCATTTTGCCTCTCTCTAAAGTGCTATGAACTGAGTCCATAGCATTCCTTCACGGCCTAGGCCCAGCTTATCTGCGGGACCGCCTCACTCCCCATGTGCCCATGTGACCCTTGAGATCTTCCGTGGGAGCCTTTTTGGAGGTTCCCCAGGCGAGGCGGGTGGCCACCAATGTTAGATCTTTTTCGGTGGTCGNGTGTATGTAAGACCTGGCTGTTCCGTCAGGCTTTTGGCGAGGGGTAGGGGTGGGGTGGGGCGGGGATGGGATGGGATGGGATGGGGGCTTTCCCCACATATTGTATTTTAAATTGTTTTAAAATTTTATATTGTTTTAATGAATGTTGTTCGCCGCCCCGGGCTGCCCTGTGGGGATTTAAATTTTAAATAAATAAATTAAATAAATAAATAATATCAGCCAGTCTCCCTTTCCCTTTTTAGGGAAGGTTATTAAGCAGGTGGTGGCCCAGCAGCTCCAGGTGCACCTCTACAGCCACAGTTTTCTAGATCCCTCAGAGTCTGGTTTTGCCCAGGGTATGGTACGGAGACTGCACTTGTGGCCTTGGTTGATGACCTGTTCCGGGAGATAGACCAGGGACATTACTGGTCCTATTAGATCTCTCGGCAGCTTTCGACATGCTTGATCATGAGTTGTTGGTGACTTGCTTGCGGGACCGGGCAGGATTAGGCAGAACAGTCCTACAATGGTTTCGTTCCTACCTAGCCAGTAGGACCCAACAGGTAGTGTTAAGTGATGATTCATCTTCTCCTCGTGACCTTTCGTGTGGTGTCCCACAGGATTCCATTTTGTGCCGGCTCCTGTTCAACGTGTACATGCAGCCACTGGGTGAGGTTGTGAGATGGTGTGGAGTGAGTTGCCATCAATATACTGATGACACGCAGCTGTACCTCTCATTTTCTTCAGACTCAGGCCCGGCAGTCTCCATGCTCTCCTGGTGTTTGGCAGCTGTGGGGGAGTGGTTGAGGCAGAGCTGACTGAAGCTGAATCCTGACAATACAGAGGTAATGCTGGTGGGAAGAGCAGCGGGTGTGACATCTCACATCATTGATGGGGTTTGCCCTTGGCTGGTTTCCCAGGTGTGGAGTCTGGGGGTGGCAGGAGTGCGTGGAGGCTGCCTGCGTGGGGATGGTGGCCACCTGGGGAGTTGCCCATTAGAATCCCTCCCCACTCATTCCACACATGTGGGTGCCCTGCAGCCGTGAAACTCAGTGGCCATGGACTCCTCTTCAAGCCTTGGTCATTTAAAAACACCTTTAGGGTTTAATTTTTATTAATAAGAAAACCAATAAGACATCAAAGTCAAGTGCAAGTTCTTTCTTTGGGTTCACTGATCTAAGGTTTCATAAACTGATCTATGGTTTCTGGACTACTCAGAACACCACCCTCCTCCTCCACAGTGAGATTGGTTGTTTCACTTGTGTAGAGAAAACATCAATTTTCTTTGGTGGAAGATAAAGTTGATTGCTGGCCTTTATTACTCAATAGAAGAGCTTAAGATGGCTCCATAGGCTGTGTCTATAACAGTAGGCAAGGAAAGAGCAATAAGGGAGACAGGCAATGCAGCTACACCAGGGCCACAAGCCTGGAGCACTCATGATCCCTGATGCAGCTGCATCTCCTGCCACTGGGAGGGTGAGCAGGAGAGCCCCATTTTACCTTCTGCATCAGGGCCCATTTGGACCTCGTTGCGCTCCCAGCAGTAAGAATAATATCATACCCTCCACTAGTACCTTTGGGGGCCACTTTTGGTAATGAATTTAGTTATCTTGTACTGGGATCCCAGCAGTCAGTATTTTCACACAGACGCAGGGGTGCACAACCCAGAACAAGCCCAAGGGTGCATCCCCACGTCTACACACTTGCAGTCACACCTGAGACTTTTTTAAACAGACCTAGCAGCTGCTGGGGCCCACAGTTCACTCACGCAGCACCTCTTACCCCACACCATAGTGTTGCCAGAGGATCACCTGCAATGCTACCGTGTTGCCAGGGCGACCCCCAGCAGAGTGCGGGGCTCTAGCAGTCATCCGCCAAGCAGACAGGTGGCAGCTCCGGCTGCTGCCCTGGAGTTGGGCTGGCCACGCTGCTGGCAGTGCTCCAAGATGTTCTTTGACACGCGATTTAAGATTTGTACCAAGTTCAGCAGACAAAGCGAGTCACTGACACCTCATGAATCTTGCAGGAGGAAGAGCTGTGACTCATTGCTGCGGGGCAGGAGGATAGCACTCCAGTCAAAGAATAAAGAAAGATAACACCCAGGCAGGAGGGAACAATGTGCATAGAAACAGGATGAAAACTAAAAATGGTAGGAGATGTGCGGGTCTGTTTGTGGGAAAGGGACTGTCATTGCTTCCACCTGTGATCCTCTGAGTGTCTTTAACACCAAAACTTTAGAGTCAAAGTCAGTGCACACCTTTGAGAATGTTGACCTTTTAATAGGCTGAGTTGTAACTCTAACCATCAGTCCTGCAGATACAAATGCACATGTTCACAGAGCCTCTCACAGCATCATCTTCTTCTTTTTTTTTTCAGCTCAGTCCCAAAGTGAGTCAGTAGGTTATTACAAATGTTCAAAAGCACATGCAAATTTGGGGTGGCATGAAGAATACTTATTTTTCGCTGTCAAATATTGGATGGGTACTTACCTACCCATCCCACAATATTTCAGGGGGCTTTGACCAATTAATATGAAATACTCAGGGGTCATTCACGCAAGACACGTTTAGAGTGGGCTCCTGCCCCAACCCACATTTTGAGAGTTCTGTGAAATCCTTATCACCCCCCTGTACTCCTTGCTGTATCCTGTTGTCCCCCAGCTGATGCAAGAAGGGGGTCACTGAAAAATAGAGGGGATGTCAGCAGCTGACTGAATGCATTGCTGCAGAGCAAATACAGACTGAAGAACAAGTGACAGGCTTGCAGGTGAGAAAGAGGTGTGACAAGTCTTCATATGCAAGTCAACAAACACACCAAGAATAGTATTAGTCACCATCTATTTCCAGGTAGTTATAACAATATCTTTTTAACAATTAGTCACTCCACTGTCATTTGAGTGCTTTTCTTGAAAGAGCTCACTCTAAATGATAACCTGGAAGCCATTCATTTTCCCATTTACTAGGAGTGTGTGGGAAACAAGAGACACAGAGAGGCATGGTGTAGCTTAATGCCTCCACCCAGATGTGCTTAGCATCAATATAAAACCTGGGACAAAGAAAATTTAGAAAGGTTCTCTGGGCATGATCCTCTGCAATATATATGAGAGTTTTGATTAAAATTTGGTGTGCTATGTGCAAAGATAAAAAGGTGGGGGAGCGGGATCATTTTATTTTATTTTATTATGTCAGTGTCACTTGATTTGGAAACTAAACTCAACCCAGTAGGCAGCTCCTGCATGGATGCCCAAATGATACTGCACACCTGAGCAGCAGCGCATGCTTCTTCCCATTTTTAATAAAATTTAAAATGAGATGGGGAAAACGATGGCACAGATATTAACACTGAGATAAATACAGCGCTTAGCTTGAGAGAATATTTTACACTCTACCGCAAGGAAAGAGATAAAATAGAAAATGATTCTTCACAAGTCTATCGTGCCTTTCATGGGAAGAGCTCAAAACGTTTATGCTAGTATGTGGCATAACACTTGGTAACAGTGGAGTAACTTTGGTCTAAACATTTGGGATCCCTGACATGCCCAGCACTATTTCATTCCCTGTGGGCTAGTTCCCACTCTCCTGTCATTTTGGCATTTATGTAAGACCTGGCTGTTCTGCCAGGCTTTTGGTGAGGGTGAAGGGGGAGAATCTCCCCCACCCCCACCCCCGTATTGTGTATTTTTAATGGTTT